>JAAVTI010000811.1:0-161190 GCA_011947335.1 Phytophthora constricta
AGAGAGAGACAACCACGGAGCCAGTTGATCGGGCTTCCTCGTTGGTCTCCCCGCATGATGTCACTAAAGCGGGGTCTGCAATGACGTGGCCTCATCTGTGACTGCTGCCACTAGACATGTGACTAGTAGCGTGACTACTGCCACCGAATGCACTATAGTTGACACAACTGGCTCTACTGCCACAGGCCAGGCAGCTACTAGCGAGTCGATCGCCTCACAGTACCTTTACTGGCGCATCTACGGCAAGAATTACGGCAGTAGTAGAGTCACGGTCACGTGTACTTATGCAACAACAAAGGCAGCGTGGCATGTTGCTCGTGTAATTGACAGGCGTCTTTCCAGCCGCGGCTTTGAGTATCGTGTACTCTGGCTCAATCGAGCTCGCTGCAGTAGGCGGTACTACCAGCGCACTTGGGAGCCGCGCGGACCGCTTATTCAGGATGGTTTTACGCAAGAGCTGGATCTCGTGGACAGATGGAAAGTTTCGGATGTTGCCAGCTTTGATGACTTCTGCAAAGATGATGAATTTGGACAGCGTACAATTGCAGCGAATATGGAAGGTCTGTGCATGTTCGTAGCATTTAAGCGTGCTGCAGAGTTGGCTGGTCGCCCTGATGTAGTGACCCAGCACGACATCGACAAGTTTGTCATGGACGAGTTGCAGCACTACGGTTTGGATCTTTCAAAAGGCACATCCTGGAAAATATTCTTGGTATTTTTGCGCCAGTTACGTGATGATGGACGCGACTTCGTTTACAACGCAATTGCAAACAACAATTTCGCCATCGCTGGGCGGCGCGGAGCGCGTGTACTGGAAGAGGTTGACCTATGTGATGGTGTCTACCTCGTTGCAGCATATAACCACAGCTTCGTTGGTCATGCCATCGTCCTCACCGTTTGCAAGGGCCACCGTCTTATCTTTGACTCGGGTGAAGGTGTGCCAGTGTCGTCGGCGGATGAGTGGATAAACTTCATATCGTTCGTTCGTCCTGTCATCGTCTTCTCGCAGGGATAGATGTAGGAGTTGGTAGGAATTTCGCGGGTTTGTCCTACCAATAATGAACTTTTCCTAGCGATCTGTGTCTGTGCATGGTATTAATCTGCATGTGCCTAAGTAATTCGGTATTATACCAGGGAAACCTCAACGAGGAAAAACCTTAAGCGAACAAAAACCAAAAAGCCCAGTGGGAAAAGGGAAATGAACGCAACAAATTTGGCACGCTTCATGCATTAGCCTTTTACTCGTACGCTATACGGAATGACCGGAGTGAGCATCGAGGGAATGCATCCCGAGCATGGTCCTTAGTTTTCTAAACTGATGCTTATCTAAGGCTTTTGTGAAAATATCAGCCACCATATCTGTGGTCTTGCAGTATGCAACGGTGAATTCGTGTCGCTCTACTTTTTCTTGCACAAAACAATAGCGAACATGAATGTGCTTTGATCTTCCGTGAAACTCGGGGTTATAGCAGATTTTGATGCAGCTCTGGTTGTCCTCATGGATGACATTTGCACGCTTGGTGGTAAACCCTAATTCTTGCAGGAGGATTTTAAGAAAGATCATCTCTTGCATGCAGTGACATAAGGCGATGTACTCTGCCTCAGTTGTAGAGAGAACCACAGTGTGGTGTTTTCGCGAAAGCCATGAGATTGGACTGTTCGCTAGCATAGTCACATATCCACCGACAGAACGTCTCGTGTCGGGGCAGTTGGCATAGTCGGAGTCACTGTATGCTATTAGCTTATCAGCTATGTTTTCAGGTGTTGTATCTTGTGATCCACCCAGGAGAATGCCATAGTCCTTCGTTCCTGATAAATACTTAAGACCTCGAACAACTGCTTTCCAGTGCTCCATTCCCGGATTAGCTAGGAATTGACTGACCTCGCGCATGTAGAATGCCATGTCGGGTCGAGTGCCTACCATGAGGTACATGATACTGCCAACGGCTTCGCGATACGGGATATCTTTCATCGCATCTTTCTCTGACTCACTGCTGGGCTGGCTGCTAGTGAAGAGTTTAGCGTTCCGCTCTGCTGGTGTTGCTATTGGGTACGGAATGTAGTCGCTGAAGCGGTCAATGACCTTCGTAGCATACTTGTGCTGGTGGATGAAAATCGTTCGGTTCTTGCGGTCACGTTGAATGGACCAACCGAGTAGGAACTTCACCTCCCCTAAATCTGTCATGGAGAACCGCTGCTTCAGGGCGGATTTTAACTCATTCACGTGAGCTGGGGTCGGCGCTATGATCAAAAGGTCATCTACGTACACGGCGATGTAGCATGCGACACCGTCAAGTGTGCGTTTGAAAACACAACTGTCCTTTATGAGTTTGTGAAACCCAAGACTCACAAGGAAGGCAGACAACGTAAGGTACCAGACACGGGGAGCTTGTTTCAACCCGTATAGGCTCTTAAGGAGTTTGCACACAAGGTGCTCCTTGCCCGGGATTTGGAAACCTTCCGGTTGAGCCATGTAGATTTCCTCTTCCAGATAGCCGTTAAGGAATGCCGTTTTCACATCCATTTGGTGAATTTCAAGATTGAGCAGAGCGGCAATCGTGAGAAGAAGTCTGAGTACCTCCATCCTGATAACAGGAGAAAAATCTCGTTGTAATCAATGCCATATTCCTGTAGGAATCCTTTGATCACTAGACGCGCTTTAAAGCGGTCGATTTCGCCTGTGCCGGTATACTTTACAACAAAGACCCATCGGCTTGTAAGGACTTTTCGTCCTTTTGGACGGGGAACTAATATCCATGTCCTGTTATCCATAAGGGATTTGTATTCCGATTTTGCTGCTTCGTGCCACCGCTTAGCGTGAGCTGACTGCATTGCCGCTCGAAACGTGGTGGGCTCTGTAATATACCGAATTGCTAGTAATGTGTACAGTAATGTCCTGCGTTGCTCCTGTTCTTTCAGGTCTTCCTCAGAGTTGAGGGTAACTTCCGTAGCATCAGTAAGACGGGATCGCTTAGGAGCAGGTGGTGACAGAGGATTCGAAGGCATCTCTGTTCGAAATGAGTAATGTATCTCATCCTGGTTAACCACTTCTCTGATGTAGGGTAGTGAGTTATCAGGTACAGGCACCGCAGGAGTAGTCGCAGGTGCAGGCACTGCAGAAGGAAACGTTGCAGGTGTCGGCGTTGTTGCAAGTTGAGGCGTTTGCACAATCGGTGCTGGTTGAGAGGCAGATGTTAGGCCAGCTAGAGGGGATACTCGTCCTCTTTAAAAATGACATCACGGCTGTAGATAATGGCGTGCGTATTGACATCCATTAGGCGATATCCTTTCTTGTGATCGGGTATCCCTAGATACATGCACAGCCGAGCTCGAGGATCAAGCTTGTCTCGATATTGCTCAGTGATGTGGACATAGGCACTGCATCCGAAAACTTTGATGTAATTCATGGATGGGATTCGGTTGTACCACAGCTCGTAAGGGGTTCGTCCATCAGTTTTAGAACTAGGTGTCATATTGATGAGTGTAGTGACATGGCACACGCACTCTGCCCAGAGATGTTTAGGTAGTTTTCCGTCTAGTAGCAGTGCCCGGACCCGTTCTAGGATTGTACGCATGCGTCGTTCAGCAACCCCGTTTTGCTGAAGTGTGTATGCACTCGTAAATTGTGCGTGGGTCCCATACTTCTTAAAAATGATGCGGCCTAGCTTCTCGTACTCTTTTGCATTGTCTGCCTGAAGCCGTTGAATGTCATGGACTTCAATAATGCGAGTATACTCAAGCACATTGACATCACGTCTGAAAATGTTCAGGGCTTTCCTCCTGAAGTCCTCATAGCACTCGTACAAGTCACTACGGCGTTTAATGGGGTATGTGAACATGAATCGAGAGAAGTCATCGATAAATATTAAAAAGTAGCGGCAACCAGTAAGGCTAGGCACAGGTAAGGGACCACATATATCTGAATGCACTTTTCCCAAAGGGGATATGGCACGTTCAACGATTCTATTAGAATAGAATGGGGAGCGGTGAGATTTCGCTAACGTGCATGCAACACAGAAGAACTGATCTGCGGAATCTACAGTCGCAGAAGCATCGAGTCCCTGAATGGCTTGGCTCCTAGATAGATCATTCAAGACTCGAACGTTAGGATGGCCAAGGCGTTTATGTAATAGCAAAAAAGATCGTTGCTTACCTTTAGCCACAAGTGCTGTTGTAGCAGCCACTGGTTTGGCTTGGAACTGATACAGGTCCGTATTGGTCGCTATGGGCGCCTGGAGCTTAAAGCGCTGGTCCGTCTGTACGGCGCAATGCTTGCGATCGAAGCTGAAGCGATAGTCTTGCTTCACTGCCGCGGGAACCGACAGCAGGCTAAATTGCAGTTGCGGGGCGTACAGGACGCCATGGAGGGTAAGCGTCTTCGATTTGCCTTTGGAGTCAACGACTGCCAGCTCAACTCGTCCAATTCCTTCGATTGGGATTTGATTATTTCCCCCAACGGTGATGGAGCCATCACTGGTGGTGATGTCAGAGAACCACTGGGATTCATGCGTCACGTGACGCGTACATCCAGAGTCGACGGTCCAGGTGGGGTCCAGCTGCACGTTGGCTTGAGCCGTCAGACTCACTGGAGGGTTGACCGTTGCAGCAACAGCAATCAGGCCAGTGTCACTTCGCTCTTGGCGGAATACCTTGCGGCCACTGCTATCTTCGTCTTCGTCATCAGAGTCGAGAGTCGGGAGGACGCTTTTCGCCTTGGTCATGTCCACTATACTTGTCATTGCTGCGTTGCTTGAACTTGCGGTTGCCACCATGGTTCTTGTCTCTGCGATCGTTGCCGCCATTGCTGCTGCTATTGCGTCCTTGGCTCCAGTTCTTGGAGTTTCGATACGGGTGATCGCGCTTCGAGTTTGCTTTGAACGCGAAGTTGGCAGGCAGCACCGTGTTGGCCTTCACGCGACCGTCTCGCAGATCCTTCTGCAAGCCACGGCATTGACGAATGTTGTGACGGGGGCGATCACAGTAGGAGCAGATGTTGCCAGCGGAATCGTGGTTGCGCAGAGCAGGAGATCCGGTGGCCACTAGAGCACGCTCATTCTTGGTGCTAGTTGTCTCAGGAGTTCCCTTGGACAGGGTGTAGCGCTCTTGGGCCTGGATCTCACGAATCTTCGTTTCAATGCTCTGCTTGAGATCTTCATACGGGATGTACTTCCGTTGACCCTTCCAGATGCGGAGATCATCCTTCCATGTATTGGGCATGGAGTGGAACAGGTAGATAGACTTCTGTGCCTCCGTCAGTACCGATTCGGTAGCCTCTTCCGCGGCTTTCATCGCGTTCTCGAGTTGCAAAAAAAACTGCGTGAGATCAGAGCCTTCTTCATACTTGGTCTCCATCAGGTAGTGCTGGATGAAGTATGGATCGCCATGATAGGCAGCACCCTCGTACTTCGTACAGATGAACTTGAAAATCTCGAAGGAAGTCGTGAGGTTTTTAACCAGCCGGACATGCGTGTTGTCCATCGTCTTCATTAAGAACGCCTTGGTCTTGGCTTCTTGACGACGTTTCTCGCGCTGACTCAAGGGTTGGGACTTCTCTTTTTCACTGCGCTTGCGTTCTTGGCGTGCGCGGGTGCGGTTGAAGGGACGAACCACCGGGAGATCCTTGCGCTTGATTGAGCCGTCAGAGTTGTCTCCGGAATCATCATCAGAGTCCGATGGTGGCTTGAGCTCGTCGTCGCTTTCGTCGTAGTCCACCGCATCGGAGTCGATGTCAACATTCTCCGCCGGCTTTCGTTTCGGCGTGTCGTCGACATCTGACATGCCACTCTCGCTCGCTTCAGATTCTTCCTCGGAAACGCCATCGTAGTCGGGCTTCTTTACAAAGCCCAGTAGGTGCTTTCCATCGAGGGCTGCGCACACGCGGGTCTTCCACACATCGAAGTTCTCAGCGCCAACGTGGCGTGGGAAGTCGTCGCTTGAGGCTTGACTTGGGCTCATAACCTATGAAGAGGTTAATCTGAAGCGATGAGGAGAGTGGAGAAAAAGAGATGTTGGTTGTAGGCGTCGAAAAACGAAGTAAGTTCATTAGAGCAGTTTAGAGTGCGTACCAGCGCCAACCAAATGGTGGGCTACTGGAACCTAAACTAGTGCTGAGTAATACTATAGTGAAGTTCACTGGTATCAATATAGACAGGTACGAAACCGTATCTTTGTAAAGGTGCAGTCTCAACACGCTCTTGAGCTTGGCGACGATACGACATCATTGTGAACGGGGCGACGCCTGACGTGTCACGACCGTGCGGCAGGCGGCAGCATCTGATGATCGCTAGTCGATGGGCGACGCTCCGGCATTGGGTGTAGTACGAACACGTAGGCGGCCAGCACATGCTTCATCTCTCGCTGTGCTTTCGTGGAGCCGCTCTCAAAGCCATAATACCACTTCGGAGTACGGTGGTTGTTCAGGACATACACTTTCGTATTCTGTCGTAGAATAAACAGTCAAAGGAAACAATCAGCATCATAGGCAAAATTCACATCAGGCTGCAACGACGAGACCTGTTACGGGTATATACCTGAGGGAACTGCTGCTGGTACACGGCGCTCGCCTTCTCCGCGCGAACCCAATCGCTCTCCATCGTGTTCGGTCCGGACTTCTGCAGTGCACTGGCAGGTAGCGCCACCATTGCGTTTGGAGGCATCGCCGTGACAGCGTCTCCAACCCCAGTCACAGCCATCGTCGCTGCAGCTTCGAAACGTGCACACACGACCAAATCTTCATCTTGGTCTGCAGCTGCCGCGTCTTCAACGGACGCGAACGTCACGAGCAGGTGGATGGAGCAGCCGCAATAGCTCCGTGGGACGTGGTCCGGACAGCAGTGAGGGAAGCACCGCAGCAACTGCACCATGACATTCAAAAGTGGTAGGACGGTACAATGTCTACTTTAGTTTTGGGGTCCTTGAAGAGCAACCAATTGTTCGAGTTGGTTGGTGTCAATGAGGCTTGTTTTTAGGAACCGCCTCAATTGACCAGTTGGACCCTGTTTGGTCTACCTTGGCGCTGCGCTTCTTGTTGCTTCTGTATTACATGTAGAAATAGTCCCCAATTCAATTTAAGTCGGACCAGATGTTTAATTTTAGAAATTGAGATTGAGAGGGAGGAAGCCGCTGGTGACGCAGCACTTGGGGGCCAGTGAGATGCATCTGCTGGGGACGCACCTGGCGTAGGACGAAGCAAAGAGTTCGTGGCCGCTGCGACAGCCGAGCCGGAAGAAGCTGCAGGACTCGACGTGGACGCTGGTCGCCATTCGGCCGGTCTGGAAATGTTACTTTAATTAAGGACCTGATTTTTGTACATGACAATTGACGCGTCCTACTTATTTGGTCGGTCGGAGACGCTTGTCACGTATTTAAAAATACGGTATTTTCACCGATTGTCACTTGGTTCCACTATAGGTGAATGTCGGGGGGACTAAAACTGAAGAGACCAATCAAGTCGAGAGACCTTTTAGAGGAGATACTATACCACAAGTACGGTATTTTAATAGATTGACAAGAATGTGATGCAACCTCCGTGTCGTGTGTTGCCCAGTCTTAACACAACCCAAAGCAGTGAGAGCTGTCGACTTCCTGCATCTGATCAACTATAATACCTCACTTCAAAATTCAATGGTGCTAGACAAACAATGGACATCCCAAGATTCCACTGGTCTTCTTAACAAACTCATCTTTTGTCAGTAAGGCGCGACCTACATCGAATTGCAAAACCAGATGGCGATCTATGGGCATTTAAGGGGTAGTTTTGGCGGATCAACACGACCAAAGTTGTTTGGTAGCGAATGTGCACTTTGGCTTCATCTCATTAGACGGTACTCTCCACTGAAGTAGCTGCCGGATCGATTTCGCCAACTTGTAAACGGTTCGGAAGCGATTATTGTGCGTGACGGACAGAACCTTCGTTGCCTTTTAGAGCTGGTGCAGCAACTGCAGCTCCAACGCCAGGTCAGCCAAGTCAGTCCGCGTGTCTGCCTGACCAGCTATAAAATTGTGGCTCAAGAGGTCTCCGCAATCAGTCAATTGATTTTACAAGCGTCGCCATGTGCGCTAAAAACTTGACCGACTCCTCAGGCTGTGGCCATAATGATAATCGAATCGCCTTTTCCGTCAAACCCGTGTTCTCGTTTGTGAAAAACTTTGAGAAAATTAACTGGTCATGAAAATCCGTAAATGATTAACAAGCTGCAACACGCGTAGACATGTGCCATGCTGAGTGCACCGTCGGATAAGCAAAGCTTTGTGAAGTTTCAAAGTTGAAGCTGATGTGTCTTTAAACAAATTGATTCGCAACACGAAAGCCCATGTGACGATAGATTTCCTCGTCACCGGGACAAAGTCTAATTAAGAACATTCAAGGATCCTCGGTGCTGTAAATTTCTGCCTCGCAGACTCCAGACTCCACAATATTCACAGCACGGTAGCGCGGCTATGACGAGATATCCAGAACGGACTTGGTGCTGTAATTCGAGGATCCTCACAGGCAGTGAGGATCGTGGAATTATCTAAGTTTTAAAATTGTGATTGTCTTCGTCCCGGCCACGAAGACTTGTATCGTCATAATAAGACAAAAGTCCATATTATGGACTTTTGTCTTCATGGTTCACCTGCAACATTCGATTCAAAGCGGACGCGAAATACGTCCAAAATAATACGACGAATCACGCAAATGATGAAACAGCGGGCTTGAATACTCTGGTATACCATGTCAAAATGGACACAACAGTTTTGTGACAGCACGAAATCATCACCTCAGCCAGGCAGCATTATGGGCCGGAAGGTAGAAACTCAACCCCCAGGTTCGTGACAACAGAAATTCACGACGGCCTGAACCAACACCACACCAGCCATTCCAAACTGCACGAATACGCATGCCGCGACAAATGGAACCGCATACCCGCAGATTAAATAAAAATACTTCCAGTGTCACATCAGGTTAGTTTCACAAGAGTTCTCCCTGCCCAGCGCACACTGTAGAACCATCTTCTAGATTGTTGTATCCACCATTCGTCTAGCTCTCTTGAACAAAGCTCGTCGGCGCTATGTTGAATGTTCCAAGATGGCTGATGATGTGCTTCGAAACAACTCGGTAGCTTTCTAACTTCAGAGACGAGGCAACAGCGTAACAGGTTGACATATGTCGACTCCAGGGGAAGCTCAACGCTCAACTCGCACACCGAATACTTCACACACGGCTTTCACTCCAGGCTACGTCATTCCGGACGGTGAGCACTTCCGGATGTACATCTCATGCCATCTCCTAGGACAGCCCACGTGCACACTGTAGTTTGCACAGCACATAGATCATGTACCAATACAATCATCTTGCATCGAAACAAACACCCGATCTTCTTCCTGCTGTATCAGGTCACGGCGTCCGTATGAACTGTTCGTCGGCCATGCACATCTGCGTCGGCCGTGCCGAAGGCGATGCAAACGCCAGATAAACGACCAGTTGGATGCTGGCTTGCACCTACTTGTGCTCGTTGCCAGATGCAGTTGGGTGCTGAGGCGGGACGATAGACAGCCTTGTCGTCGAGCTCGAAATAGTTTCTTGTCCTTGACGTCGAAGTCAACTATAGACTAAGAATATCACATTGTGATCTCGAGAATGTCATTTTAACTGCACACACATATTTTTGTGCACATCCAAACGGACGCTTAGTGAAACCAAGTAAAAAGAAGAGGCTGGTGCAGATTTGCGCGACAACGTGAGTCCGACCGACCGCCAAAAGTTAAGTAGAATCCAGAAGGAACAGTCGAATGGCGACCAACGTCCACGTCGAGTCCTGCGGCTTCTTCCGGCTCGGCTGCCGCAGCGGCCATGAACTGTTCGCGGCCTCGTACACCAGGTGTGTCCACGAGAGGGGGACGAGGGGATTCTGTCGGGGTGGACAGTCGTCGGACCGTCTAGTAGAGCGAGACAGGCGCAAAAACTTTCAACACTGACTATACGATGTTAAATTGTATGGGGGCACACACAACCACAGAAGCAACAAGAAGCGCAGCGCCAAGGTAGACCAAACAGGGTCCAACTGGTCAATTGAGGCGGTTCCTAAAAACAAGCCTCATTGACACCAACCAACTCGAACAATTGGTTGCTCTTCAAGGACCCCAAAACTAAAGTAGACATTGTACCGTCCTACCACTTTTTGAATGTCATGGTGCAGTTGCTGCGGTGCTTCCCTCACTGCTGTCCGGACCACGTCCCACGGAGCTACTGCTGCTCCATCCACCTGCTCGTGACGTTCGCGTCCGTTGAAGACGCGGCAGCTGCAGACCAAAATGAAGATTTGGTCGTGTGTGCACGTTTCGAAACTGCAGCGACGATGGCTGTGACTGGGGTGGGAGACGCTGTCACGGCGATGCCTCCAAACGCAATGGTGGCGCTACCTGCCAATGCACTGCAGAAGTCCGGATCGAAAACGATGGAGAGCGATTGGGTTCGCGCGGAGAAGGCGAGTGACGTATACCAGCAGCAGTTCCCACAGGTATATATATACCCGTAACAGGTCTCGTCGTTGCAGCCTGATGTGAATTTTGCCTATGATGCTGATTGTTTCCTTTGACTGTTTATTCTACGACAGAATACGAAAGTGTATGTCCTGAACAACCACCGTACTCCGAAGTGGTATTATGGCTTTGAGAGCGGCTCCACGAAAGCACAGCGAGATATGAAGCATGTGCTGGCCGCCTACGTGTTCGTACTACACCCAATGCCGGAGCGTCGCCCATCGACTAGCGATCATCAGATGCTGCCACCTGCCGCACGGTTGGCCACGGTCGTGACACGTCAGGCGTCGCCCCGTTCACAATGATGTCGTATCGTCGCCAGAATGATGTGCGTCGCCAAGCTCAAGAGCGAACGGCAACCGAAGCGGCGACAGTAGCCATGGCCGTGACAGCACGAGCTTCGTTGCAAGAATCGTCCTTCGGCTCTTTGAGAAGTGGAGCAACGTCAGCATCGGGTGTGGTTAGTGATCAGGGTGCTCGGTTGAAGTCAAATACTAGCGTTGACGGTCAGTTCGATCAGTACGATGACGATCCATACAGCGACGAAAACGACCGAGAACGTGGCGGACGCGATAGCAGCAACGCAACGGAGATTCTATTGCAGACCGACGCCAGAGAACAGGCTCTGGTGCAAGTTCCGCTGCAAGCCCCACTAATTGAGTCTGACCAAGCGACTCTTCCAGCACCACCCAGTCTACCGATGTCTATCCTACGACAGCCCCAACCGTTTGCTCGACCACCAGCGAACTGCTGTCCCATTTGCTGCGGACTTCTAACATCGCATCCGTTGCGCCTCGACACGATGGAGCATTTGCAGCAGATGCTGCTACTCCAACTCTTCTTACGCTTTGTGCCACTGGACGCGTTCTCGTTCTACTTCAGCCCGATGGACTTTCGCATCCAGCGCCGATGGCTCGCCAAGATTCCGCCCGTGAATTTAAGTCGTCGTGCGCCTAATGCCGTGCCGGACACAGCTTTCGACGTTGCCGCGCGCACTCTCGTCGCAGATATCGCGTCTGCGTTCTCACTCGTCTGCTTTTTGCCATCCGAACAAGGACTCAGCGCACAAGGAGTAACAATGGATACAGCGCCAGCTTTAGTGACGACAGATCGTGCTCGTGAGCAAATGGTTCTCCGAACATGTGCGGATTTGATGTTGGACGCGTTCTCGTCGCTGCGCGTGCAACAGATCCTGACGTCGATCGCTTCTGTTGAAACTCGTATTGGTGTTGAAACCAATACACGAGGGCAAATATCTTCTCGTGCTACATCAGCGTTGTGCGAGCAGTTCAGTCAGGTGGTAGCGGATCTCTATGATGAGTTGACGCAGATGCTCACTGCTCGCAGCAACAACGACTCTCAGTTTGGCCAGCTCGGTCGTCTCGGGCATTCCTGTCGTAATTTCAACGGTAATGTTTCTGTTTCAGAACTTGTGGACGATATCCTGTCATTGGTTTATGCAGAACCGAGATATCGGTGCATGCGAGATGCGGCCTCGGCGCTACTGCTTCGCAAGGGCGCCACGCTGGAGGTGGCAGCTCAGCAAATGTATTGTGGATTCGTGGCATGGGTACACCAACTTCAGGGTCGTGGGTCGAGATGGGAAGCTGTGGATGGACAAGAGGCTCCAACTTACCCAGTGAGAGGAATATCGGCGACGGCCGCCCAAAGTCGAGCATGGGAGCCAATGCAGATAGTTGATCCAAATGATGTTTGGAATCGACGGTGGTTTTTGGTGTCGCCTTCGGTCTCCGTGATTCCACTCGGGGCAGAGTTAGATGGGAGTGACGGTAGTGTTCATGTCAGCCCTCCGGCTTGTAAAACTGGTCCATCGCTGTTGGACGTAGTAGCGTTTATTCGTATGTTTGGTTGCGTGGACATGGCGTTAGAAGGCGCATCTCTCTCTGTGAAAGCAGCGATGAATGACGCGAGTATACGCCTACCGTCGTCGGTTTCACGTGAAGGGCGTACGATAGATTCGAGCATGGAGCTGGATCTGGACGGCCAAATACACGCATTCGACTCGTTCCCGAACGGGCTGCCGTCTTTAGTGGCGGAGACTGTATTTGGCACGCACTGGGGCGCGAGCGTCTACAAGGGCTTTGTCTCGGACGACAAGGAATCAATGGATTTGCTCTTGTTCTCCCTACCACCGTCATCAACACGACTGAAGCGAGAGGGTCCTCAACAAGAAACTCGACGAGCCTTTGTTACGTCGACAGAGATAACTGAGACGATGCATAGATTCCGTATCAAGCTGGGGCTAGAGAAAGCGACGCGAAGTGCTGGGGCTCGAGAGGATTGCCTCTCCGTTTTCGTTGAGATATCTTGTGCACAAAACGTTTTGTCCCGGATCGGACGAAGCGACTTGTATACAAACCCAACGGAGCGATTGTTTGAGAGTGTATCTGTCTTCCCGTGGTGTCCGACGACAGAGCTGGGCGCGACGTTTGTCGCGTCTCCATACCTGTAACTGAAAAACTTATGACGAGTCGAGCTGTTGGTGTGGATCTTTCCCGCTGCTTGCGTTCTTTTCATTGACGAGAACGCATCATTATTTGTCCTCATCAAGACAACCATTTATATACTCGTTTATCCATCAAGAACAACCAGCAAGCTATACACTTCAGCATGGAAATTCCCAATGCACTTGTTCAGTTGACCAGGGGAGGCTTTCGACCAGATGAGGTCGCTGTTGGATAGGAGCACTTCGCCGAAAGGGAGCAACAGATACAGCACTGGTATCCTGGCTAGCTTTACAGACATCGATCCCCCACCCGAGCGCAAGTCTGCCCACTACGGCATGATTCACAGTGCACATCAAGCTGGTGAGCTGCGGCGACAGCGTAGTGCTCGCGGTTGGAGCGCCAATAAGAATTGTCGACGCCTTCGAAGGCTTCGCCGCTATCATGGAGGTCGTTGCTGTTCGGCCAGAACAAAACCAATAAATGAAAGTTCTTCGGAGTCATCTAGTTGGAGAAAACAGGCGAAGACGGACACTCGTTTGCGTCGACGTTTAAAAGGAAGTGTGTGCGTGCATTCATTTACTGTGCTACACATCGATACAATCGAAGTTCCTGATCTCCACTTCAGACGCAGAAGGGCAAGCAAACGTGGGGCTCGAATCGCATCTCATTCGTATTCACTTTAGGGCCAAAGTTGCGGCATGGGGACGTCAGAGAGCCACGAAGTCTGAGTCTCTCGGGATTCTTTTCGCGCACGGCAGCGATGTCTCAAATGAGGGCGAGTACCAACCTGGGACTACTACTGGACTGGACTACCAACTGTCGGGATTACGTCGAGTCTGAAAGAAGTAAAGGAGGAGCGACTGAACTGAGTTTTTGCTATGAGTAGCTGAACCATTGCAAGTCCACGAGTTTTGCTGACTCGCTGCAGTTTTGCATAGGTACGCGCGCGTGCTGTACAAAAATTTATACCAGTATATTCTTCTGAATCCGTCTATATAAAGGTTTGTATGGGTCAGGTTGAAGTGGCGCCGGTTGCAGCGGATTCGAGGCAGAACTTGAAGCTAGAAGAAAGACAGGAAAGTTCATCGAACCGAGCAACGCCTGTTATGAAGGAGGTACAAGCTAAAGCGAGGAAATTAATCCAACTGCAGGCTTTACCGCCTGCATTTAGCAGGCGGTTACCCTCAGCGCAGAGATTATAAGATAAACCTGTTGGTTCAATCTCGTTGCTGTTTCAGCGGTTTTGCTTATTTGACGAATCTCCGTCGGGAGATTATCTCCGTCTTGTGTGGCATCAGCTTAGCCGATACAGTTTACTGCATACGAACAGATTATTGAGCATCGATGAGTTTGATACATGTACGTGGTGGCTACTTCCAAAATTCATTCCACCCTCAAGTATAGCGAATTTGTTTCAGTCCTTCTTGACTCCTATTTTCAATACTACACGTCAGCGAGGATCTCGGCATCGATAATCTATTAACCCTTTCGTTTACCGACACTTGCACGCTGCAGCGCGACGGCGGATTGCCGTTGCGCTTGTGCCCAAAACCCTTGCAACTGCCCTCGCCAACGGAGGGATTAGGGATGGAATAAATTATCCTCACAAAACGGATTGAGATGCGTGCGGAAGTCTATGGCCTCGATGCAACAACGAAAGAACAACGTCGAACACAGGCTCGCTCTTGCGATACTTTGCGGAAAGTCTGTCGGCTGACACGGCTGTTGAGCCATCCACATGCTCTGCCTGTGTGTCTTGAAGTCAACGTCGTGTATGAAAGCCACACCGATCGTGGCTGCTTGAAGTTCGCTACAGCATGGAGTCCAAGGCAATCGCAGCGGAGGCAGCACTTCCAAGCCGTAGACTGCAGCGTCAATAAGCCTCCTCCCACTTTCTGGACGGATCCCGGCGTCGTGCTGCAAGAGTTATGCTGCGTTGGTCTTGCAGCTTGACCAACGCAAGTCCAGATTTTCTTCCGCCCCCAAGTCACGCTTTGCATGCTTTGCCGAACGCTGACCATGATGGTCAGCACCCTTTAACTCAACTGAGCACTACATCGTTACATCCAGGTCATAGACTGGTCTGCAGGTTTCACGTGTGGCGAGCCCTTCCTGCAGTATCAGCGACATATGCAGCAATGTGGCCTCTGCTTGAGCCAGCTGGCCAACCCCGAACGCCTTTTGTGGTCCACGACGTGGAGTGCTGGTCTCCACAAGACAGGCGGTCTCTCTCACTGCGGATTTGAATGTACCGGTATCGACTTTGTTTTGCTCACCACACGTTTACTCGCCGCACACGCAACGCAGAGTTATTGTGTCATTTGCCTCGTGTCCTGCAAGTTCTGCTTGCTCCTCCAGCCCTTTCCATGCCGTTCAAGACCTCTCGTCGCAGCCCGACAGTATCGGAGACCATCCGGTCAGATTCGGACACCATCGAATCATCCTCACCAGAACCGTTAAATAAGGTGCTGATCAAGGATGAAGACCTCATGCGTCGTGCACGCAGCGCCGAGGCGTCTGTGGCCCTTAAACATGCTCTCGCGTATCCTACCGATGCGTGGAGTACAAGAAAAAACACCCCGGTCATTCGACTTGGCCCCGCGGACCCAGACACCGAGAGCTTTACGCTCTTATCGCGTGCGTCAGGCACCGACGGCACCGGCAATGAAGTTTTGACCATGGGTGAGATAGCTTGTAGCCCTCAGGAACTGGTGTCCGTGCTGTGCTCCAGCAGTGAGAGCGACTACAATTCCGCCATGAAGGGGCTCTACGGAAGGCAGTTCATCTACGGCTCCGTCGTGCATGTCGTCAAAGGAGAGCAAGCACAGCCGCCACCACCACAAGTGCCCCTGGGCCACCAACTAGTTGTCAGGACCAGTTGTTTCGTGCGATCTCGGGTCTTTGCACGCAACGAGCAGTGGTGCTTTCTTGAGCACTTCCGGCCCACCAGTGACGCCTCGCAGTCTGCAGACCGTGCAGACACCACTCAGGGCTTTTCCGTTGCTCTCGTGACGCTTTCAGAGACGGAACTGGCTGCTGGGAAGGCTGTAGCAGATCGAGTCAATCAGCTGGAAGGGATCACGGCGCTCTGCGTGGTCGAACCAGTGGCCGGAGCCGATGACGGCAAGAAGGTGCGCGTGACATTCCACGCCTTCTGCTCAGGAGACGCAAGTCCTGCAACTGGAGTGGCGAGTGCCAAGATGGCGCAAAGCCGCCAGCTTGCTTTGGCCGGTGGCATTTCGAAGCTCTCGGCGGTAGTGCGTCGTCGCCGCCTGGGCACACAAGTGTTTGCCAGCTCCTCGACGGCTGCAGATGCCGCCGACACGGAGGCACAAAATTCACGCTGCATCTCGTGTACGAAAGGCATGCGTCTAAGTACGTTGGCTCGCTGTGCGCGACGCTGTCAGCTGTGCTCGTACAATGTGTGCACGTCGTGCTGGTCTCGCGAGAGTGTGGAGACGTATAATGGACACGTGACGGAGATGGGTGTCTGCCGACGCTGCCTCGAGTGGGTCGACCGCTGCAGCTACTCGCACGTGCAGATCGAGCGCCGTGGACCTGTGCGGATCGTCGAGGACCCGACCACGACTTCGGATCAACGTACGGCGGGGTTCAGTCTTCGTGAGGACCTCCCTAGCCAGAAGACAAAGGATGCAGCAGTGACAGTGATCAAGATGCTCCTCAGTCCGCAGAGCTCAACGACCGACAGCAGTAGTGGTAGTGAGTCTGAAGACAGGGACGAGGACGGCTACATGACCGCGGTGCAGGACTATTTCCACCGTCGCGCCCGAGAGGCACCAGCAGCGGCAGACTGTCAACTAGCCAACGCTGGCGAGCGCAGTTACCCGCTGGAGCTCGAGGACGCGACGCCATCTGCACCGATTCCCGAGAACGAGCAAGCGCGAGTGGACTGCATCGACTCGTTGGGTCTCATGAAGTTGCAGGAGCCGATGCCCGAGCTGGACATCATCTGCTCGTTCCTGAGCAAGGAGCTGGGCTTCTTCTGCACGATGATCACGATCGTGGACAAGACGCATCAGCTGGTCTTGAGCTGCACGATGCCCGATCTCGTGCAGGCATTCTGCCTCGTGAACACACGTTCTGCCAGCACTTGCTCATGGGCAACGCACCGTTCATCATCCGACACCCGGAAGCGGACGTGCGCTTTTACAACGTGAATCCAGTCACGAAGCAAGGCGTCAAGTTCTACTGCGGCATCCCCATCATGGGTCCGGGTGGTATCATGGTTGGCTCCATTTGCTGCGTGCATTCCGCCGCCATGGACATCACGCGGTCGCAGTACGACACTCTGACGCGGTTCGGCGAGATCGCATCCAAGATCATTCGAGTCAAGGCTGAGGCCAAACTGCAGAGTTCGTGAGCGTATTTTTTCATGAGAAGTGGAGCTCAGCAGCCACATACGCTTTACGTGCGCTCAAACCCACGTCTGTATTTAAATGTATTTAGCAAGACATGTCTACGAAGCAACGACAGGGTTTGCTTCGGGTTTGCACTTCGAGGTGCCGTCTGAACCAATTGGTAACTCTAAATGAATTGTCGCTCAACTAAACCAGCTTTCGCGTTGATAATGTAGTCTCCAAGCCGTTGACCATCTTTGACATTGGTGCATGTTCTTGGCGGACACAAGTCTCCATTGCTCGTGTCCCTTCGCGACGGATGGCTACGCTTCAGAAAGTGACGATCGCAATGAGTGCACCAGCCAAGACTCTGCTGCCAGTTGATGAAGAGCAATCCCAGCATTCTCACCAAGAGCAAGACATCGATCCAGTGGTGGATGAAAATGACGACGCCGAGGTGACGCCTAACGAGGGTGCGGAGGACACCATTACGATCATGGCACACGTGCGTGACAAGATCATCCCCATCCACTGCGGCTTCGGCACCCAGCAGGTTGTCTGGCTTGGCCACGTCGCCATCGCTCGGTTTGATGAGGACGGTCAGACACAGGGCTGGCTGGAGCTGGGAATTCCGACCAAGATCGTCAAGGACGGCAAGCGTGAGCTCGGGTTTACCGATGTGATTTGCGACGTGTTGCAGGATCGGACCCACGTGTACATCACTACGTCGTCAGGATAAGTAACATGCACAAGGTTTTCATTGCATCAGCAGCGTCTTTTGATGTAATTAGCCCCTACTGTCGCTATAACCGAAGGAATGCAGCCAACACGTGATTGGGGATGAGAAGAGCCTCTGTCCTTCGATCTGCGCCGTCAAGATAATCTTGAACAGCTTCGAAGTCTTCGTTGCTGTAATACTGTAGTCGCATTTGGTGCCGAAGTAGGACGCTGTCGATGCCGTCCTCGCTCTGGTGGTCATCCTCGTAGTCGCTTTCAGATACGTGTGCATGTTTCGAGGAGTACAACGCTGACGATAGATCGCGTAGAGAAATTCGATCCCCACCACCACGAGCCATGACTCTATCCAGTACAACATCAACAAGACATCTCAAGTTAGCTTTTGGAATTAACAGGTGGTGCGGCGAAGTACTCGCTTACTTGAAAGCCTGCTCAAGTTGCCCGCGCTCGCTGCTCTCCAGCATCTTGGACAGGAAAATCTTCTGAAAATCTGCGAGATCAATCGTGGCTGTGTCGGTGTAGTCAAACTTGTAGACCAGAGCTTGCGCTTCTCCTTTGGCGACGCTGAAGCCCATCGCAAGCAAACACATTTTCAACTGTTTGGCGTTCATACTGTCCGAACCCTCAGCAGCAAGCTCGAACACCATTCGAGCCTCACATTCCTGAGCTGCAGTCAGTCGCTTGTCCTTAATACGCTTCAATACGGTCGCCATGTCTCCTTCACCTGCCCAAAAACGTCTATGCACTCACAGCAGTCATCCAACACTAACGACGGTTAGCAACCACCTACTGCGTCAGCTCAAACCAGAATAGCGCTGCCCCACGCAATGCTCAACATTCGCCTGCGTACAAAACAAACAAACAAGCAATTGATTCCTTTCAGCTGATCGACTCGTGTAAAATGCAGTTCAAATGAAGTTGTCCCAACTCGATTCACTAGCAACAACTGAGGCAAAAAGCGGGTAGTGCTACAAAATGGGACTGCTGTTGCTTAACGACTTGATGGATTGACGGACTTGGATTACCTTCTTACGTGACGATTCACTTTGGAATCTCGCATTTGTCCTGTGTGGCCGTAGGACGAGAAAATGAAGCCCGCGTCAGACAAGAGCCTGGCGCAGAAAGTGGACGAGAAGGTGTTCGAGCTGTTAAAGCAGGAGGTTCCCCATATCGGAGAGATGAAGGCGATGGGGCTGAATGACGTCAAACAGCTGAGGGCCACTCATGGTCTTTTCAGTCTTTTAATTCAAGTGAAATACCCTGCTGCTTCACCTGCTGCTGCAGATGGGGTAAAAAAACATTGGGGGAACTCGTAAACGAAGGGTGGGCTTTGGCAGACAGTTCTCCTGCGACTTTCGTCGATAACAATTTGCAGAACCTTCTTAAGCCCAAGTTAGCGTTCACAGAGACCCCATACGAGGGCAAGGCGCTCGATGATTTTTGCACGTACCTGGATCGGTGTTGCACCTCCTATCCCAAGAAACCCGATGACTACATGTCGCCGTATGCAAATATCGTGCAGAGCTCTGGATTTGGGAAGAGCCGATTGCTACGAGAACTCGCAATCGAGACGAGCAAGAAGGAGAATGCGACGGTGCGAGTGCTGTATACCTGTGTTCGTCGTGAGCCAAAAAGCGGGGTCCCTGTGGCGACGCCCAAACTTGGTGACTGGTTATTTTTAGCAATCGTTCGGCGGAGGCAATCTCGAGGCACCTGGGAAACAATTTACCACTACGCACAACAGAATTGGTCTGAAGTCGGGAGCGAGTGGCTGGGCTTGTTCACGGAGTCTCAAGCTGATACAGATATGCAGAAAGCTTTGGCAGACGCTGAAGCTAACTTGGTAAAGACCGAGTCAACGGACCGAAGAATCGTGGTTTTGGCTGTCGATGAAGCGAGGCCACTGCTTGCAATGCCGCCGGGTGGAACAAAGAGTTACGACCAAATGTTGCGCAATGCTCTTCAGCGCGCGAACAATAGTATTCGCAAAACGCACGACAATGGCTGTATTTTTGCGGTCTTGGTGGGCACGAACTCGACGGTCTCCGATTTGACACCACCGGCAAAGATTGACACTTCGGGTCGAAAAGGTATATATTCCTACGCGCTGTTCCCGCCGTTTGTTCTTACGCAACGATGGATATAGTTTGGCAGGACAAGTTGAGCACAGGTGAATTACGAGGGTACAAAGACTCCGTGCTGCAGACCCAGAGCGAGGTGAAAGACGCTTGGGATGATATTCCGTGTATGGGTCGTCCAATGTGGAAAACCACCTTTGACGCGTCGATGAAGAAATACAGCGACAAAAGAAAAGCAACTACAACCGTTTGGCGCATGCAGCTCAAAAGCTTCTGTTGGGGAAGCCACCGAGTAAAAAGTCAAGTTACGATGAGTCAACTCTGTTTGGCGTGGCGGCCTTGTTGTGTCGACTTGGGCTGCGTCCTTACTCCAGGTCGGCACTAGCGTCTCATGCTGTGGCAGATTTTATGGCGATCCTCGCCTTTGTGAATTATGAAAACGATGGCCAGTTGAGCAGCTACGCGTCCGACCCGGTGTTAGCCTTGGGCGCGACAAAAGTATGGTACGCTTTGGACGAGTCGCTACCGCAGCACCTCCAGCCTCAATTCAGGAAAGTACTTGTTAACGAGACGCTTGACACGGGTGGTGTCGGCGAGGTGATCGCTCGTATCATGTTGCTTCTAGCGGTGGACACGTGTGTGGCAGTGGACGCGATGAAAAAGGAGGTGGGAAAGAAGGTGAAAGAGGAAATGAAAGAGGAGGTGGAAGAAAAGTTGCAAGTGAACGAGAGCAACGAATCGCGCGTAGTGAGTGCGAATTCAGGGGCCAATTTGTGAGTCTTCATCGATTCATGGAGGCATTGGGCGGCCCTGAACCAGGAAAAAGGAAATAGGCAGGCTGCAGCAGACTCGAAAACGGAAGACGCTTTCAAGAAGTGGCAGAAGCAGTGGACCGGTTGGCAAGTGGGATTCTGCCACTTTGTGCAGTTGGTTCTTGAGCCCACGCAGGAGACACTTTGGGCTTTGCTGGGACGTCGGGCTGTCGGTGTATTCCCACGCAATCAGAACGGCGCGGACCTGGTGGTTCCGATGTTTTCTGGGTCGAAGGTGTCGTGCATTTTGGTCCAGGTGAAAAACGTGACCAAGCGGGATAGTGATTTTCCCAAGTCGGCAACGACAAAAATGTATCCTTTGAATGTTTTTCTGAGAGGAATCCGATGAGCAAGAAGTCTCCACTCGACGTGGTTCGCGTGTACATGAGTTTGCGAGAGGATGAGGAGCGGTTCTTTCATTCCGAGAAATTAATGTCGATCGGTGTTCAGTGAACGTGTTCACTTTGTGCATTCGATCCACGCGCATTTGGGTCCTTCGAACAGCCTCCAGAGATGGATCAAAGGAGCTTCCTGTTTTACCCGAAGCGAAAGCTGTGGTGGATGAGCTGGCTAAAATGGCGGCGCCATTGTGGAACTCTGTTGAATTGGCACGCGCCAACTTGGGCGATCGTGAGGCGGCGGAAAAAGCAAACCTTAAGAAGGTGCGTTTGTCGAACATCATTCCAGATGAAGAGGCTTTAGAGCGTGCGCACCTGGCACTAGTGAATGTTTCTCTACCTGGTCACGTCTTGAAAAAGGAGGGAGAGTCAGCAGCATCGATTAGTGAAAATGTTATACAAGTTTCAAGCGATTATCAGCTCCGGTCATCCATCAAGCGGCCTTCAAAGGAAGCGCAACGTACGAACCTTAAGTGCCACGCACTGAGAGACAGTAAAATGCAGACAGGAGATGCTTAATGAAGACAACGAGGAAGTGGAGGAAGAAGAACTGGAAGTTGGTTTTGAGATGAGTGCGATCAACGCTTGAAGAATGCTAGAAATGTTGAAGAAGGCTGATATTTTAGACAACGGTAAACTCACTGTCGTGTTAGCAAGTGGTGCAAACCTTGCACCACTTACTCCAGATAGTGATGCGATGCGCTTCACAGTGTGAACACGAAGAAAGATATATTCGATGTCAGAAAATTTTGAAAGCTGCTTTCACCTAAACAAGCAAGACGTCATTCTCGATTTAATGTGCTCAGTACTTGAAGGTTCGTCTGGCTTAATGTAATTTATCTTCGAGTTTCCGTTGCTTGGCACAGAGTGCCCCGGTGTAGTAGATAACCCACGGGCGACAGACATAAACTAAATCGCAGTTACATCATATTGTCAAAGCTTTAAAAGCGGATACAATATCATTCAGCTAAAGACTGAACGGTACCGAAAGCTGTCATCGCGCAGCTCTGTTAGGTGACATTATCTACAAGTCATATCTCGTTTGCGGCCGGACACATGCACAACCAAATTCTCGATCCATCTACATTGCCTATCAAACAATGAAGTGGATCGCATCTCAAAAAATACTTGCATCGTTTGCATTTACAAAAACGTTCACGTGTTGCTACGGTTGTTTAAGCGGAGAGAGTGGCAGCACCAACACTTCCTCTGTCGGGAAACGTTGGTGTGCACACACTCCGATAGTCATGGGGGCTGGGTGGACTTTGTAGTGCACCCTCTTCTAGATGTATCATGGTATCGGTGTTGGTGCAATGACTGTTGTTTGATCCGGTGGTGTGTCCATTGCTACTGCTGCGGCTAGATACTCCATCCGAGCTATTGACAGAACGCACTTTGGAGTGCACCGAGTCTCGTCGACACTCCGACGATGTACGCGGCGATGGCGTCAGCGGTGCAAGTTGCCGTCGCATATGTGGCGGCAAGGCGTCTAGTGCCGTCGAGTATATAACCGGAAGGTTTGGACTTGGTCCTGACGGCTCCATGACCAAGCCACCTGATAGCCGTCCGGTTCCACCTGCGCTGATGGAGCTACCATTGTCCCAGGGGCAAGACGCACGATGTCGTGGAGCTACTGCTGTTGCTGCTGAAACAACACGAACTCTTGCTTCAGGTTTTAACGTTGAGCTTGCCATCGACGGGGTGCACGGGGATGCTGTTGGTGCTGTATTTCTCAGTCCAGGAGACAAAACGGAGTTGATTAGGTGCTCCGGTTGCGCTAGTGGTGGACTGGCACGAGAATTGTTGGCACTGCTGCAATCAAGAGAGGCCAACATGGTGCTCAGCGTTCGACTGGATTCGAGTAAGTCAGCGTTGCGCTGATTCTGACGTTGTAGCTGCGAAAGCGAGATATCTTCGGCAAGGTCGCGGTTTGGCGTACCAGCGGCGTCATAAATGAGTTCCTTGATCACACGCTGCTTGAACCGCTCTGCATATTGGCGTGAGTTGACGACTGAAATTCCATGTCGGTCTTGCATCAGTACGTACACACGTACGAAATGCTCAACGCGCTTACGGAAGTTCCATTGCTGCAGAATGTCAATCAGGCCCAGGTAGTATAGCCCCGGGCCGTGCACTTCGTCTACACTCATTCCTCCATGACCGAAGGGATGAAATGGTTTCGTTGTTCCATTGCTACCTGACGAGCATTGACGGTTGCGGCTGACTGGATGACCACCACTGCTGCTACGCTGGCGAACAAAGCTCGCGTTGGTACTGAAGCTGCAGGATTCGCTGCTGTTTCCATTGCTATGGCTTCGACTGCTTCGATTAGAGCTCCGGAATCGGTTGTCGCTACTGCTGGCACTACAACAGCTTTCATGACGAGCGAATGGCAGTGGATCATAGCTTTCAGCTGAAGAGTAGTGTGAGACGTTGAAGCTGCGATGGTGAATACCTACGAGCAGGCTGTAATCGATACAGTTGATGCTGGACAGGAAGTCCGAGTCAAGAGTCAGTTGAAATGCGACAGCACGTGCTGTCAAAGGTGGCAGCGCCATGTTCCGGTTCCAGTTGAGGTCTTTACCCACTTGGTCGTACTGGTGACGCAAATTGCCTTCACCGCGACGGACATCACACCGCTGGTCGTGGCTTCCACCTACGACGTATTCAGCACTGCAGAACTTGCAAGTGGCGATCGTACCAGTGGGCTTACGACCTTCTAGTCGACCCACCCAGGACCCTTTTAAGTCAAATCGTTCGTGTATCTGGAGCGAGGAGGCAAATACGCTCTGCATGACTACGAAAAACACCGTCTTACCATACATCGTAAGACCGTGGCAGCCGAAGAAGCGTGTCATGAACGTATCGGGGTACTTCTTCATGAATTTGTAGTAGTGGGGCAAGATGCTTAGAAGAAACTTGAGTTCCTCATTGGTAAGCGTCTTTACCACATACTTGCGGTCTTCAGTGAAGTAGAAAAATGCCCCACTCTTGCCTTCGCTCACTCGTTCCTTCGTTGTCTGCTGTAGCGAATTGCGATAGCTCGCGCTTGAAACTTTAGCTTCTTCACGAAGAAGACGGAAAACGTGTGGCGCGAAGTCTTTGAACACTACGCCCTCACTTCGTGGACCACGTGCTCTGCGATCGTTCCTGTTTTCAAGTATTAACTCCTCGATCTGAGTGTAGCTTTCCTTCCGGTCGCAGTAGTCATCAGACGAACTCGCAGCATTGAGCCCTTCTTCTAATGACAACCCAGATGCAGATGCAGAAATCGATCTCAACGAAGATTCAGCGGACGCTCGAGCCTGCATTTCGGCACGATCCACACTCTCGCAAATTCCTTTTGTCGTGTTAGTGAGAATCTCCAACCTCAACGCCCAGTTAATGTTATCTTCGTGTGGTGGTAGGTCTACAGACCCAAACTCGCGAAGCTGCTCGATAATTTTTAAAATGTTGGACGTTCGTGTCCAGATAAGTGCATGCACCATACCTTTGGCGAGTAGCAGACACGACAGTAAATGCCACACGCGGCAACGAATGCCGCCGTCATCGCCCGGTTTAGCGTGTGGCAGCAAACTGAAAAGTGCATAGCACGCCAGCACCAGCGTCCAGTAGCCGAAGTAGCAGCCCACGTAGTACTTGAGATGCCGCTGAATTCGTTGTCGCGTTAGAAAGGTGTCGGGAAGTCCTTTCATAAAGGTATTCCATGTCCGCACGATCGCGATTAGCGACGTGCAGTACACCACTACGATGTACAAAGCGAAAAAATCCCTGCTGTAAGTGTTTTGTTGGGCGCTTCTTCACCATTCTCCACGCTCCGAGGTCGGTTGAGAATATCACCACTAGAGCTTAACCAGCAAAATCCAAAAAGCGCGTAGTGCGTGTCGTAGTGCGATATCACGGCGCACACCAAGCTCCAGAGCCCACCGAATATGTGGTATTTTGTCATCTGCCCTTTTGACGCGGAGAACGGGTTCTTCAGCGCCAGCAGCAGGTCGATCGCGAAAATAAGCATATACGTCTCCTGGCCTGTCAGGAAGAAGTCCACGATGATGCCCGTGTCCGAGCATTGCACTTGACTGGATGCCTCATCCAGCAAGTACAAAAACTGGTAGATCGCTCCGTAGACACTCATGCCGAACATGATTCCAGCCGGGTGCTGTCGAAGTGCACGAACATACCAGTAGGTGCCTATGACGTAGAAGCAGCCGATCAAAGAGGCCACCGAGGTTATGACCGGTAACAGCGCACTGCCAATGGGGCAGTCAGCTTCTTCCGATGAGGTATCGCCATTATCTGACATTCTGAAAGAAGTTGATCCGAGTGTCGACGATAGTTAAATGGTCGGTTGCTCCAGTTGAAGGTGTAGTCTAGACACAATGGTAGCTAGCTGGCCACGACGAACACTGAGTACGCGAAGTTGACAACGAAAGTTTGGAATTAAGTACCCTAGGAACAAGCGCGTCGTCAGCAACGAAAAAGTCGGCAACCGTTCTACTCCGATGCAGCAGTTGACGTACCAGTCAGTGGCGAATTTGCCAAAGCCACGGGTGAAGGTGCTCACGAGCTAGCTGGCTGATGGGCACGCCCTCGCTCGCGTTGTTCAGCACTAGCCTAGCAGCCCTCCTTTTGTTTCTCAGTGGGCCCTTTCCGAAGTTTCTCCGGCTCACTCGTTTTCTGTCGTTGCTGCGATCGCGACGGGCGAGCACGTCACGCCTGTAGGCCACCGCCTGTGCACTCGGAATGGCGTTGCAGCACCGCACCGCTTTCCAAAAGAACGATTAAGCCGTTACGACGTCTTGCCTGTTGAAGCTGCTACTGGAGCGGCGGCCACGCTTTCTTCTACCGTTGGTTCCTCGCGCTCCGGACACTCGCTTCGACTGCACGGTCCCGAGCTGCACTCACTGCAAATGTCACCCAAGCAGCAACACAAACCACTGACTCCTTCAACTGACAAAACGACCGAGCACCATAGAGCAGCGACTTTCGGACTAGCGCTTCAGTGATCTTTGCCGAGAACGAGAACGCAGACGAAAGTTAAGGGCGAGGTGCAGTGAGCCTTATGGGCCAGTGCAGTGCAACTGCAACTGCAACGCCATTGCTGAAGATGCATTCGAGTTGAGGTCACTCGGCGATGCTCCTCTCGATACGAGTCTCGTCGTGGCGCCGTTCCTCCCACCTTCCTGGAACCATCCGTTACGGAGACTTTGCCTCGATTTTCGAGACCACAGGCACTCGTGGGGCGGAGCAGTCCAGCAGCCATCGCCTTTCACACGCTTTGCGGTCGCCCATTAGCGTCGCGCTGATATCTGTCACACTGTGCGTCCGCGCCACATTCGGAAAGCGCGGCTCATAGCTGACTAGCAGCATCTTCATCATTTCGCTTGCACAATGACACAACTAGCCAAAGGCACTCACGGGGTTGGCACCCATGCCGCCGTACTCGTGCACTCGTCTCGATCGACTGCACAGTGCACGATGATCATCGAGCACGGCACACACGCGCAAAATCGCTGAAGGCATCCGTTCGTTGCTCAGACCATAGCGAAGTAATTGGTGAGGCGAGCCAAGCTGAACGTTTGTTTTCCAGACAAGGCCGGTTCTGGCTGCACGAGCACCGACTTTTCAAGCGGCAGTTCAGCTCAGCGCACTGCAACGGCGGAGTCGACGTCAACAGCGCCCGACCGTGACACGACGCGACACGAAGAGCGGAGGACGGAGCTGGTGCACGCAGCACTCGAGAGATAACTCGTTCGGGTGAAGACGGAGCTTGCTATCCACTGCTAGAGCCAATACCAGCGCGTGTGTCACCACAACGAGGAACGACTGCAATGTTGCTCTCGATGGACGATCGACGCTCACGAGTGTGCTCAAATACAGTCGTTCACAGCGTAATGGTGCTGGTTCGGCTGCTTCTTCCGCGGTGCCAAGACCCATCGCCTCAGCAAGCGCACCCAGCGGCTCAGGGAGCACCTAGCTGTGGCACGTGCACATGCGTAACCAGCGAGCCTGCAGCGTTCACCAACTTCATCGCCCACAGGATTGAAATGCCAGTCATGGGTGTGAAAAGCTGCATGAAGCGTGCAGCCTGCCAAGAAGCAGCAGAGAGGGGCTGGATGAAGCAGTTTTAGGAGCTGCTGAGCTTCGTGGTAGAAAAACTGGACGAACGGCACCGACTTCTCTCCTCTCTTTGAGACCGCTACATGTACCTGGACCTCATTCCTACCAACGCCATCAGTTGAGCACCATGCCTTCTTCTGTCGACAGCCGTGTTCACCGTCCTGATCTCGTCGATGCCATCGCCATCGGACAGACTGGCACCCCATGCGAAGTGGAGACGCGTCCGTGTCATCGCAATGCCATCGTGGACAGGTCATTGCATGACCATACCCAGCATTGGACCAAGTGGCTACTACCATGTGGCGGTCGACGGGCTCCGTTGCCGCCGGAACGCAAGGTCAAGTTGAAGCTGCGTCGACGCGCTGACGTCATTCGCAGAACATCAAAAGCAGCATACCCAGAAGCGATCTGCTAGGCGTGTTTTGCAACTCGGTAGTATTAATATACGTACAGGATTAAAATGCTGTCGGCAGTTCGATTGAACACCAAGCTGTCGACAAAGAGGTATCCATTCGTCCGTCATTTTCAGCTAGAGGACAGCAAGTTTCAACACACTCACAGTCAAAGACAGTCGGTGGTGGCTGTCAAAACACGTCAGAATAGTTGAACTTGTCTCGACGTGATTGAATTGATTGCACCCTTTCCCACTTCCTCCATACAAATTCCCTGTTCGAAAAATCCTTTGGCGACCATCATTCCCATTCACAAATCGTATCTTTTTCACATAGACACGAAGTGCAACCCGCCCAGATTCGGCTCCTCTCACTTCTCAATTTGCCGAGTCAAGCGCAGAACATCACTCCGGACCAGCCGAGCTCATCACTCATGTCGTCTCTCAAGATCGTCGTCTCGGGCGCCGCTGGCCAGATCGCGTACTCGCTCCTGCCGCTCATCTGCATCGGGCACGTGTTCGGCCCCTCCCAGCGCGTGGACCTGCGGCTGCTGGACATTCCGCCGGCGCAGGAGGCGCTGGAGGGCGTCAAGATGGAGCTGCAGGACTGCGCCTTCAACCTGGTGGACGCCATCACGCCCACGTCGGACCTGCAGACGGCCTTCCAAGGGGCAGACGTGGCCATCCTCGTGGGCGGCTTCCCTCGCAAGCAGGGCATGCAGCGCAAGGACCTGATTGAGAAGAACGTGGCCATCTTTAAGGCCCAGGGCGCTGCGTTGGAGCAGTTCGCCAGCCGTGACGTCAAGGTGCTGGTGGTGGCCAATCCAGCCAACACGAACTGCCTTATCGCCATGGAGAACGCGCCCAGCATCCCACGCCGCAACTTCTCGGCGCTCACGCGACTGGACCACGAGCGACTACGCTCGTTTCTGGTGGAGAAGGTGAACGAGACGCAGAGCAGCAAAGTGACGGCCAAGGACGTGGCCAAGTGCATCATTTGGGGCAATCACTCGAGCACGCAGGTGCCCGATGTGTCGTACGCCCAGGTGACGCTGCCCGGCGCTGCTTCGCCCGAGCCAATTGCCGTGTTGGTGGGTGATGCTGATTGGATCGAGAAGAAGCTCGTGAAGGACGTGCAGGAGCGTGGCGCGGCCATCATCAAGGCCCGCAAACTGTCGAGCGCCATGTCGGCGGCTGCGGCTATTGGCGCGCACATGCGCGACTGGTTCAACGGCTCGAAGGACGGCGAGTACGTGTCCATGGCCATCTGCTCGGACGGCAACCAGTACGGCGTGCCCGAGGGACTCATCTACTCGTTCCCCGTCACAACCAAGAACGGCACGTACGAGGTGGTGAACGGCCTGCCCATCTCTCCCCGCATTGATGCTATGATGAAGGCCACGGCGGTGGAGCTCACGGAGGAGAAGGCGGACGCCATGGAGATCCTTGCGCGCAAGTAGGATCAGTTTGAGGACGGAAGAGATGGTGACCGGAGTTGAAGTTGCTAGACATCTGCACTCGTCGTTGGAATGTTGCATCTGCCACTAGTCGACCAGCTGAAATGAATCAATTGCGTGTTTTATCGTACGCTGCAGATGGTGCCACTTATCTGGGTTCGTCTGAAGGTTGCTGCTAACGCCTCTGGTATCTTTTGACAGGTGTGGTGTGGCCATTAAAACTTTTATATTGCGAGATGAAGTCATGGCGACGGCGCTGCAGAGAGTCAAAAGACAAAAGTGACTGACGAGTGTGTTCGGACTTTTGCCGAGGGCTCTGACACGAGCAGTTGGGTGTTGTGCGCTTTGGGCGCCGTGGGTTCGATGACGCCGAGTGCGAAGCCAAGTACGACTAGGTGAAGCACAACTACGAGTTCGCCTATACCGACAGGGGATTTTGTTTTTTTGTACATTTGCTTAAGAGCAGTGTGCGTGAGCAATTCGAGCTGGTGTTCAAGTTGACAAAGCTTCGTTATGTCGGCTAGTGGTTATGAAGAGCTGACTTGATCTACATGATTGTCCTTGGTTTTTCGAAGTTCTTGTAATGCCAGGTAATGAAAAGTTGTGATGTTTCTCGCTTTGACTGCAGTTAGCACGTGCATCATCCACAACATGGACCACGGTACTTGTAAGTAAGCATCCAATCTCAAACGTATTGTATTTTAATTCGACATAGATATCCATGATCTGACTCATCCTGAGCCAACGCACAGGTAAATGGATGTGCAAAACCTCACCACTATCATCAGGTTTTCCAACATTTCCTTGAACATTCTTCAATCTCGTTTGGATTTTGTTGATTGCACCCACCTCAAAACCAACTTTCAGTTCTTCTTCCTCCATTTCTCATAGTCTTCGTTAAGCATCTCATGTCTGCATTTTACTGTCTCTCAGTGCGTGGGCACTTAAGGTTCGTACGTTGCGCTTCCTCTGAAGGCCGCTTGATGGATGACCGGAGCTGATAATCGCTTGAAACTTGTATAACATTTTCACTAATCGATGCTGCTGACTCTCCCTCCTTTTTCAAGACGTGACCAGGTAGAGAAACATTCACTAGTGCCAGGTGCGCACGCTCTAAAGCCTCTTCATCTGGAATGATGTTCGACAAACGCACCTTCTTAAGGTTTGCTTTTTCCGCCGCCTCACGATCGCCCAAGTTGGCGCGTGCCAATTCAACAGAGTTCCACAATGGCGCCGCCATTTTAGCCAGCTCATCCACCACAGCTTTCGCTTCGGGTAAAACAGGAAGCTCCTTTGATCCATCTCTGGAGGCTGTTCGAAGGACCCAAATGCGCGTGGATCGAATGCACAAAGTGAACACGTTCACTGAACACCGATCGACATTAATTTCTCGGAATGAAAGAACCGCTCCTCATCCTCTCGCAAACTCATGTACACGCGAACCACGTCGAGTGGAGACTTCTTGCTCATCGGATTCCTCTCAGAAAAAACATTCAAAGGATACATTTTTGTCGTTGCCGACTTGGGAAAATCACTATCCCGCTTGGTCACGTTTTTCACCTGGACCAAAATGCACGACACCTTCGACCCAGAAAACATCGGAACCACCAGGTCCGCGCCGTTCTGATTGCGTGGGAATACACCGACAGCCCGACGTCCCAGCAAAGCCCAAAGTGTCTCCTGCGTGGGCTCAAGAACCAACTGCACAAAGTGGCAGAATCCCACTTGCCAACCGGTCCACTGCTTCTGCCACTTCTTGAAAGCGTCTTCCGTTTTCGAGTCTGCTGCAGCCTGCCTATTTCCTTTTTCCTGGTTCAGGGCCGCCCAATGCCTCCATGAATCGATGAAGACTCACAAATTGGCCCCTGAATTCGCACTCACTACGCGCGATTCGTTGCTCTCGTTCACTTGCAACTTTTCTTCCACCTCCTCTTTCATTTCCTCTTTCACCTTCTTTCCCACCTCCTTTTTCATCGCGTCCACTGCCACACACGTGTCCACCGCTAGAAGCAACATGATACGAGCGATCACCTCGCCGACACCACCCGTGTCAAGCGTCTCGTTAACAAGTACTTTCCTGAATTGAGGCAGGAGGTGCTGCGGTAGCGACTCGTCCAAAGCGTACCATACTTTTGTCGCGCCCAAGGCTAACACCGGGTCGGACGCGTAGCTGCTCAACTGGCCATCGTTTTCATAATTCACAAAGGCGAGGATCGCCATAAAATCTGCCACAGCATGAGACGCTAGTGCCGACCTGGAGTAAGGACGCAGCCCAAGTCGACACAACAAGGCCGCCACGCCAAACAGAGTTGACTCATCGTAACTTGACTTTTTACTCGGTGGCTTCCCCAACAGAAGCTTTTGAGCTGCATGCGCCAAACGGTTGTAGTTGCTTTTCTTTTGTCGCTGTATTTCTTCATCGACGCGTCAAAGGTGGTTTTCCACATTGGACGACCCATACACGGAATATCATCCCAAGCGTCTTTCACCTCGCTCTGGGTCTGCAGCACGGAGTCTTTGTACCCTCGTAATTCACCTGTGCTCAACTTGTCCTGCCAAACTATATCCATCGTTGCGTAAGAACAAACGGCGGGAACAGCGCGTAGGAATATATACCTTTTCGACCCGAAGTGTCAATCTTTGCCGGTGGTGTCAAATCGGAGACCGTCGAGTTCGTGCCCACCAAGACCGCAAAAATACAGCCATTGTCGTGCGTTTTGCGAATACTATTGTTCGCGCGCTGAAGAGCATTGCGCAACATTTGGTCGTAACTCTTTGTTCCACCCGGCGGCATTGCAAGCAGTGGCCTCGCTTCATCGACAGCCAAAACCACGATTCTTCGGTCCGTTGACTCGGTCTTTACCAAGTTAGCTTCAGCGTCTGCCAAAGCTTTCTGCATATCTGTATCAGCTTGAGACTCCGTGAACAAGCCCAGCCACTCGCTCCCGACTTCAGACCAATTCTGTTGTGCGTAGTGGTAAATTGTTTCCCAGGTGCCTCGAGATTGCCTCCGCCGAACGATTGCTAAAAAATAACCAGTCACCAAGTTTGGGCGTCGCCACAGGGACCCCGCTTTTTGGCTCACGACGAACACAGGTATACAGCACTCGCACCGTCGCATTCTCCTTCTTGCTCGTCTCGATTGCGAGTTCTCGTAGCAATCGGCTCTTCCCAAATCCAGAGCTCTGCACGATATTTGCATACGGCGACATGTAGTCATCGGGTTTCTTGGGATAGGAGGTGCAACACCGATCCAGGTACGTGCAAAAATCATCGAGCGCCTTGCCCTCGTATGGGGTCTCTGTGAACGCTAACTTGGGCTTAAGAAGGTTCTGCAAATTGTTATCGACGAAAGTCGCAGGAGAACTGTCTGCCAAAGCCCACCCTTCGTTTACGAGTTCCCCCAATGTTTTTTACCCCATCTGCAGCAGCAGGTGAAGCAGCAGGGTATTTCACTTGAATTAAAAGACTGAAAAGACCATGAGTGGCCCTCAGCTGTTTGACGTCATTCAGCCCCATCGCCTTCATCTCTCCGATATGGGGAACCTCCTGCTTTAACAGCTCGAACACCTTCTCGTCCACTTTCTGCGCCAGGCTCTTGTCTGACGCGGGCTTCATTTTCTCGTCCTACGGCCACACAGGACAAATGCGAGATTCCAAAGTGAATCGTCACGTAAGAAGGTAATCCAAGTCCGTCAATCCATCAAGTCGTTAAGCAACAGCAGTCCCATTTTGTAGCACTACCCGCTTTTTGCCTCAGTTGTTGCTAGTGAATCGAGTTGGGACAACTTCATTTGAACTGCATTTTACACGAGTCGATCAGCTGAAAGGAATCAATTGCTTGTTTGTTTGTTTTGTACGCAGGCGAATGTTGAGCATTGCGTGGGGCAGCGCTATTCTGGTTTGAGCTGACGCAGTAGGTGGTTGCTAACCGTCGTTAGTGTTGGATGACTGCTGTGAGTGCATAGACGTTTTTGGGCAGGTGAAGGAGACATGGCGACCGTATTGAAGCGTATTAAGGACAAGCGACTGACTGCAGCTCAGGAATGTGAGGCTCGAATGGTGTTCGAGCTTGCTGCTGAGGGTTCGGACAGTATGAACGCCAAACAGTTGAAAATGTGTTTGCTTGCGATGGGCTTCAGCGTCGCCAAAGGAGAAGCGCAAGCTCTGGTCTACAAGTTTGACTACACCGACACAGCCACGATTGATCTCGCAGATTTTCAGAAGATTTTCCTGTCCAAGATGCTGGAGAGCAGCGAGCGCGGGCAACTTGAGCAGGCTTTCAAGTAAGCGAGTACTTCGCCGCACCACCTGTTAATTCCAAAAGCTAACTTGAGATGTCTTGTTGATGTTGTACTGGATAGAGTCATGGCTCGTGGTGGTGGGGATCGAATTTCTCTACGCGATCTATCGTCAGCGTTGTACTCCTCGAAACATGCACACGTATCTGAAAGCGACTACGAGGATGACCACCAGAGCGAGGACGGCATCGACAGCGTCCTACTTCGGCACCAAATGCGACTACAGTATTACAGCAACGAAGACTTCGAAGCTGTTCAAGATTATCTTGACGGCGCAGATCGAAGGACAGAGGCTCTTCTCATCCCCAATCACGTGTTGGCTGCATTCCTTCGGTTATAGCGACAGTAGGGGCTAATTACATCAAAAGACGCTGCTGATGCAATGAAAACCTTGTGCATGTTACTTATCCTGACGACGTAGTGATGTACACGTGGGTCCGATCCTGCAACACGTCGCAAATCACATCGGTAAACCCGAGCTCACGCTTGCCGTCCTTGACGATCTTGGTCGGAATTCCCAGCTCCAGCCAGCCCTGTGTCTGACCGTCCTCATCAAACCGAGCGATGGCGACGTGGCCAAGCCAGACAACCTGCTGGGTGCCGAAGCCGCAGTGGATGGGGATGATCTTGTCACGCACGTGTGCCATGATCGTAATGGTGTCCTCCGCACCCTCGTTAGGCGTCACCTCGGCGTCGTCATTTTCATCCACCACTGGATCGATGTCTTGCTCTTGGTGAGAATGCTGGGATTGCTCTTCATCAACTGGCAGCAGAGTCTTGGCTGGTGCACTCATTGCGATCGTCACTTTCTGAAGCGTAGCCATCCGTCGCGAAGGGACACGAGCAATGGAGACTTGTGTCCGCCAAGAACATGCACCAATGTCAAAGATGGTCAACGGCTTGGAGACTTCATTATCAACGCGAAAGCTGGTTTAGTTGAGCGACAATTCATTTAGAGTTACCAATTGGTTCAGACGGCACCTCGAAGTGCAAACCCGAAGCAAACCCTGTCGTTGCTTCGTAGACATGTCTTGCTAAATACATTTAAATACAGACGTGGGTTTGAGCGCACGTAAAGCGTATGTGGCTGCTGAGCTCCACTTCTCATGAAAAAATACGCTCACGAACTCTGCAGTTTGGCCTCAGCCTTGACTCGAATGATCTTGGATGCGATCTCGCCGAACCGCGTCAGAGTGTCGTACTGCGACCGCGTGATGTCCATGGCGGCGGAATGCACGCAGCAAATGGAGCCAACCATGATACCACCCGGACCCATGATGGGGATGCCGCAGTAGAACTTGACGCCTTGCTTCGTGACTGGATTCACGTTGTAAAAGCGCACGTCCGCTTCCGGGTGTCGGATGATGAACGGTGCGTTGCCCATAAGCAAGTGCTTGTAGAACTTGTGGTCTCGAGGAGAAGCGCCTGTACGAGATCGTGCATCGTGCAGCTCAAGACCAGCTTATGCGTCTTGTTATGATCGTAATCATCGTGCAGAAGAAACCCGGCTCTTTGCTGGAACGAGCAGATGATGGCCAGCTCTCTCGTTGAAATATACGAGACCAAACGTGTCTGGGAATTGTTGAGACTGCGAGTTTATGCAAGACCAGATTGCATGATCAAATCCCATATACAATAGGCTTTTAGCATCATTGGACAGGAGAGGGAATTATCATCCGCCTTCGGCCTCCAAGTCCTCACTTCGCTTTTTATCTTCAGCTCCAATATGCAAGCCTGCCTCGTTCCCCTTGAGACCCCCACTCTTTGCCTACTATTCGTGTCGACGCTTAAAATGCAGGCTCTCGCGCTCAAGGGGTTAACTCCTACAGGTAAATTCTCTGCCCCAAACTTTCACAGGAATCGTTCAGTCTGTGGAGGGTGTCGCTCCAGCGGATAATCCAAACTAAGCAAATCCAATTGCTACTTTCGCTTCACAAGAAACGGATTTCATAGCAGTGTGCTAAGGCAATTCTACTTATTAATAATCAGGTCACCTGACTCAGGTGCCGTTCCCAAGATCCGGCCGGTCTCGAACGATTGTGTAGGGGACCAGAGATCGGGCACTTTCATTTTTTCTGTCCGAACGGTTGTGTTGTTTGTCGCTTGCGTGAGGACTTCCGCCCCGTAACTGTATGAATACAACAAGTTTTTTTGAAGTACCTGTAGAGGACTGGCGAGTGCACTGTCGATGGGTTTTTGGTGTTAGTCTTGGACGGTGTATTAATTTCGTTTGCACAGCGTGCATAGCATTGGGGCCTGCAAACTGCAGCACTTGTCATTCTCGCTTTCTCCACCATGGCGACACGTCGGTCTTCTCGACTTTCAGCTCCACAGCTAGTGACCATCGCTGTTCTAGCGCTTGCGGCGACAGGTTCCGTCACGTCAGCGGCGAAATGCTACCCGAAGGGGCAGAGCACACCATCGATACAAGCCACCCAGGCACCGACGACGGAGATTTTGGAGGACCCAACGCCTACCCAAGTCGAATCCTCGGAGGCGAGCCAGGTGGGCGAAGATAGCTCATTCACCGGCCAAACATCCACTGAAGCACCGACAACCCAATTTGGGTCCTACGAAGCAACCCAGACGAGTGAAGGGTCCTTTGAATCTGGCCAGGTGAGTCAAGGAAACTCGTCCACCACTCAAGGTTCCTCTGCAGGATCGACTGCTTCGACGCCATCAACATCTTCGGGCGACCATGCCTCGTTTGGTGACATCACATCAGCCAGTGGACAATGTGTCGTTGGTAATCCGTCTACCTACGTCACGCGAGAAGATGTGGACTGGGTCTGGAAGAACACGATGGAGGAGTACGTTCCCGAATTTAAGAACCTCATCTTCGACCAACTCGTGACCAACAAAGGCTCGCTCACCTACTGCGTACGTTGGGACAACGATCAGAAGCTGGAAAAAGCGGTGGCATCCAAGTTCCAGGATATGCTTAACAAGCAGATGGACCTATGGCACCGCTGGCTGGTTGGGTACGAGTGCTGGCCTATCGAGAAGGTCGACATTACCATCGTGGGCTGGGCAGTAAAGGACAAGTCTATCATGGACTGGACCGATGACTCGCTGGGCACAATTTACGAGGGGATTGTGGACGATGAAGGCAGCCCTAAATGCCCCGACGAGTGCTACAAGCACCTGGGCCAGGCGGCCAGCGCCGATACGAGTTCGTGCAAGGGAGGAGCGTTCGACATGTCGCTCTGGCCGTCGACGAAACCGGGGGAGGGTGCTATTGGTACCGGTGGCGACTGGGGCCAACGTGTTGAAATTACCGACATGCTGAACACCATGGATCAAGAGCACATGATGGTGCTGCTGCACGAAATGGGCCACGGCTTCGGTCTGCCAGAGATGTACGTGGCCGAGAACAAGCCTGCTGACTACCCTGCGTGCGTGATGGATGAGAGCCTGGAGCTCACGGACGGTGATGGTTGGCTGGTGCGCAGCATCCTCGAAAACATCAAGTCTCGCTACAGCTTTGGCTCAAAGTAGATGAGCTTGGTGAGATTGTTGCTGGCTTTGTGTCCACAAGAACTTAGCAAGTCGTAGTTTGTCTTGACTGTTTCAATGAAGTTGTTTGAATGGAGTCGAAGGACTATCAAGTAGTGTATGTGCCTTGAACGCAGCACTTTTACCCTGCACAGTGTTTTGCGCTACGTGGTCATCAACATCTTGACTTCGGTAAGCGCGAATGGTAGCCAACATCCCACCAATCTTGTATGTATAAGCTTAATCGTTGCTAATTCACTTTCATTTACATCGAAGTAGAAATGTGGTGGTCAAGGGATCGAGCGTGAAAAGCGCGGTGGTGAATACAGAAGAGCATGTCGCCATGGTGGAGAAATCGAAAGTGATTAAACGACGAACAAGGACGGAGGGTGCGGCGCTGCTCAAGGGCGCAACTCGACACCACCAAGCTCATGTGTAGTTGCCGGTTCGTTACACCTCAATAAAGCACGCATGGTTTGCAAGCGTCGTGGTGTGGTGTCCACGCCTCATGGACAATATCTTGTTGTACATGTACCTGTGCCTGCGCACAGAAAGCACCGTCATGCGTACAAACAGAAAAAAACGTGCTCGTTTTAGGCTTGATGTACGAGTCGCAAGTAACGTTGTTGCTGAGGTACTAGTATTTTGTAATCGCGCCGTCCGTTATCGCCTGCTGGGTTTGTAGAACGATACGACACGGCAATGTCGTGTGGTGGGTATGTCTAGCGCCTCAATGCGTCAAGCCTGGTATCTGCCAGATCAATGTGGATAGGCTGCTGCCTGAGCTCGTTGCAATCATTGTCTTGATGTGGCGGCCGTGGCTGTGCAACATACCTTTCACGCACGCATCCAACCTGCTGGTACTTGTGAATTTGAACGACCCACGTTTCGTCGAGCGCAATCCCAGAAAATATTTAGGTTGTCGTAGATAGGTTTGGGTTTGCGTCTGCAAAAAGTGGTCGACCTCCAGGACTAGTGAGTTTAGTACATATACGTGCAGATTTGTGCGACTCGTATACGCTGGTTTGAATATTGCTAATCCACAAAATTGCACTGCGATCGTCGTTTCGGTCTTCGTCGCCACCATAATGCGATGGGGGGATAGGCTGCACTATCAGGCACACGTCATGTGGCCAACAGGAAGAGGTAGCTCAAAATCTGCCAAACCGAGAGTGCAGTCTCGACTGTGCAAACCCAAACCAACATAGCAACTAAACAACGATGTTTAATAAATTAAACAACAATTGAAATTAACCGACGATGTTTAATAATTTAAACAGCGATGATTAATCTCTATATTGGTTTGGATTTGCACAGTCGAGACTGCACTCTCGGTTTGGCAGATTTTGAGCTACCTCTTCCTGTTGGCCACATGACGTGTGCCTGATAGTGCAGCCTATCCCCCATCGCATTATGGTGGCGACGAAGACCGAAACGACGATCGCAGTGCAATTTTGTGGATTAGCAATATTCAAACCAGCGTATACGAGTCGCACAAATCTGCACGTATATGTACTAAACTCACTAGTCCTGGAGGTCGACCACTTTTTGCAGACGCAAACCCAAACCTATCTACGACAACCTAAATATTTTCTGGGATTGCGCTCGACGAAACGTGGGTCGTTCAAATTCACAAGTACCAGCAGGTTGGATGCGTGCGTGAAAGGTATGTTGCACAGCCACGGCCGCCACATCAAGACAATGATTGCAACGAGCTCAGGCAGCAGCCTATCCACATTGATCTGGCAGATACCAGGCTTGACGCATTGAGGCGCTAGACATACCCACCACACGACATTGCCGTGTCGTATCGTTCTACAAACCCAGCAGGCGATAACGGACGGCGCGATTACAAAATACTTGTACCTCAGCAACAACGTTACTTGCGACTCGTACATCAAGCCTAAAACGAGCACGTTTTTTTCTGTTTGTGCGCATGACGGTGCTTTCTGTGCGCAGGCACAGGTACATGTACAACAAGATATTGTCCATGAGGCGTGGACACCACACCACGACGCTTGCAAACCATGCGTGCTTTATTGAGGTGTAACGAACCGGCAACTACACATGAGCTTGGTGGTGTCGAGTTGCGCCCTTGAGCAGCGCCGCACCCTCCGTCCTTGTTCGTCGTTTAATCACTTTCGATTTCTCCGCCATGGCGACACGCTCTTCTCTATTCACCACCGCGCTTTTCACGCTTGCTGCGTGCAGCTCTACCACTTCAGCAGCATCTGCAAGCGACCACGCCTCGTTTGGAGACATCACCTCGGCCGCAGGCGAATGTGTCATTGGCAACCCCAACACATCTGTCACTCGAGAGGACGTGGACTGGGTCTGGAAGAACACCATGAGCAAGTACGTCCGCCCTTCACGAACCTCATCTTCGACCAACTCGTGACCAACAACGGCTCGCTCAGCTACTGTGTGCGCTGGGACAACGACAAGAAGCTGACCAAGTCGGTGGCGTCCAAGTTCCAGGACATGATTGCGCGCCAGATGAACCTGTGGAACCGCTGGCTGGCCGGCTTCGCCTGCTGGCCGTTCGACAACGTCGACATCAAGGTGGTGGGCTTCGCCGTGAAGGACAAATCCATCATGGACTGGGACGACGACTCACTGGGCACGATCTACGAGGGCCTGCTGGACGACTCGGGAAGCCCCAAGTGTCCTGATGAGTGCTACAAGCACCAGGGCCAGGCGGCCAGCGCCGACACAAGCTCGTGCAACGGCGGAGCGTTCGACATGTCGCTGTGGCCGTCCACCCAGGCCGGCGAAGGTGCGATCGGTACGGGCGGTGACTGGGGCCAGCGTGTCGAAGTGAACGACATGCTCAGCACCATGAACGACGAGCAGATGATGGTGCTGCTGCACGAAATGGGCCACGGTTTTGGTCTGCCGGAAATGTACGTGGCCGAGAACAAGCCCAGTGACTACCCCGCGTGCGTGATGGACGAGAGCTTCACGCTCACGGATGGTGATGGCTGGTTGGTGCGCAGCATCCTCGAAAACATTAAGTCCCGCTACAACTTTTAGATGTAGCAAAACGGTGCCGTTCAGATAAGTTTTGTGTTGTTCGAGCGTTGAAGAGCCGTTGTTTGTTGTAATGGAATACGAGGACCATATCGCTACGTTCATATTGTCGTTATTTGCTGTGACATCAAAGGCACGCTTTAAATCTTCATCTCGTGTTGCTTGTTTGTGCATGAAGCTGTGAATCGACCACCCTCGCCGTAGACAATGTAATCGCATTGGGCGTTTGGAAAATGAATTTTCCTTCGAACTCTCACAGTATCCCCACGACAAGAATGCTGACCTTGATTTGCTGCCGCAGAAGCTGACGCGAGGTGGTTGACGAGTCCGGCTTAAACCTTGGTATTTCCGACACCGGTACCCCTTTCTACATACTTTACACACAGTACAGGTGATCGCGTACGACTATTACTTCAACGAGAAAAAATCATCGCTGGAATGAATGCGTCGCAGCTGTGCTTGTACCTGTGCTTGTTCTGTACGAATACAGCTTCATAACTCCCATAGCCTTCACAATATGTAGAACCCAATTGGATTAAGACGATAAACGAACTCGCTACCAATAAACTTGCTGATAAGGCGAGTGTACCACAAAAGGTCGGTCATCAGATCACTAGAGGAAATACCAACTAGGAACTTGATATACTTGGAAGTATTGATACTTCGTGTTTTGTGATAGTATAATATTTAATAACTTTATAGAAATCTTGAGCGAACGACAACACGAGTGGCTGTGCTTAATGCAATGGCGGCAGTAATTGAAACAGTCTTCACAAACATGACTTCTCAACTCAACAGGAGAATCTCAACACACCTTTTTATATGTATGTATAACGCGTTGCGCGTTGAATTGCATCTGCATTTCAGCAGAACCAACATCTCGGAATTGTTTCTTGTCCTTTGCGTATTCACAACGGTGGGAAGACGAATCCTAGCCTGGACGATACGAACCCGTCAGCCTCCTCGCGGAGGAAGGTTGCGAGTTCTCCACGCCGTTTCGGGGTCTGCCTTCCTACCAGATCTACGTCAACTGCGCAGATCCACTGCACCACGTCAACGTGGCGATTAATCATGGCCTCCAGCAGTCCATCGGTCGATACGAAGCTCGTTTGAGCTACTGCAGCTTGACTTTTAGTCTTTGGTGTATCTTCTCCTTCGGGTATCGGGTTTTGCATTTGAGGACCAACTATTGCGTGAAGCCAACGCAGCACGCAACGTTGACCTTGTCCTGCAGCCGCATCCGCCATGGCTCCCACCAACGTCCTTTTTCGGCGACTGTCGAGCACCTTTTGAAAGAAAGTGAACTTTTCGTGTAGCCAAGCCAACACCTTCATTTGGCCATAGCGCGCAGCAGCAACAAGCGCGTCTTTCCAAATAGTCAGCTTTCCTAGCTTCGCGTGAAGCTTTGCTGCTGGTACTTTAAGAAATATCTCGCAATTACCACATATCCACTTCACGACGTCCAGATGTCCCATAGCACAAGCCACGTGCAGTGCGAACTCGACGCCGTGTTGGCGGAAGCGCTCTTCATCCCGAATTGGTTTGAACTCCAGGAAAATGTAGCTGAGGTAGCCAAACTGCCGGTATTTCACACCCCATTCCACAATTGACGAATCGCCCATGCTTGTTGGACTGTGTGTTTGGAACCACTGCAGCGAATCGCCGGCTTTGGTATAGCGCATGATCCCCATGAATGTTTGCGGAGTAAATAGTTGTGGGTGCTTCACAGTGGCAATCTGCTTTAGCACGAATAGTTCGCCCCGCTGTGCTGCCCAGAGAGGAATCCACTCAAGTGGTAGTGATGATTCTGGATCATACTGTACTGCGAGTCGCACGAATCGAAGCTGCCACCCAGTACTCATCTTGGCCGGTAGCCCCCAAGCGTAAGGCTCAAACCCAGGCCGTTTCTCGTTCAAGTTAGCACAGCCACCACCAGTACTCATTCCGGGCCCTGTTTCACTCCCAGTAGCTGCGGTGATCACCATTGCAGTGGCGGTCGTGACAGCCGCAGTAGGTGGCTCCACATACATACTTGGTGGGCTGTTCCTTTCACCATTGCTGTCTCCGAAAAGAGCAATAGCATCAACGGATTCCGTGCCAAGAACACCGCGGCCAATTACAGAGCGAAGTACAAGTTCACGCTCCTTTGTGGACAACGCAAAACTCGGCGAAGCCAGTCCACGCTTCAGTAACCACTCCACAATCTCGAAATGGCCCAATGATGCGCAGCGGTACAATATGGTGCCATTCACAATGTCTAACGGACGAACACACCCCACCGGCAGATGATCAACTGAGGAGCGGCGTTTTTCCACAGTTGAAACAGCAGACACTCCAGTTGTTAAAAACTCGATGGCATTGGAGGTAGCAGCACGGTCGCGTCGCTCTCGCATTGGCCTCTGCTTCTGCAGCTCCGTCGTTTGAGTATCCGACCGCTTTACAATCCATTCCGCGAGTTCCACGTTGCCAGTCAGTGCTGCGGCCCCTAGCATCTGCGGTGACCAAAGCCCAAGCCGATCAACTACAAACACCATGAGCTTTAAATTGCCGCTGCCCGCAGCCTTTTCAGCCACGGACGGTGACAGCGTGTGCTTTACCTCGACAGGTAAGCGGTCAGTCACGTACTCCACGAGCTGCAAATGACCTGAGCCGATGGCAGCCTCAAGCGTGCGCAGATCGAGCGCCATCCTCATCTCTTCATGCAAGTATTTCAGCGTCTCAATGTGTCCATGAGCTGCCACGCTCGGCAGAAATGCAGGCGAGCACGAAAATCTCGGGAAGCGCGGCACGAGCCATCGCAGCACCCGCACATGTCCATTCGTAGCCGCCAGGTCCAGAACCAGCGAGCGACAGCCGTCACTGCTGCGATTCTCGTGCAGCCACTGCACCACGTCCAAATGGCCGTTCCCGGCCGCGCTGCACATACCGACCGTCGTTCCTCCCTCTCGTCGGTTCTCATGTAAGAACTTCACCACGTCCAAGTGTCCGTTGGCCGCGGCCATGTCCATAGCGACACTGGAGCAGGGCCAGCGCCCATCTTCGTGTAATTTTTCACCATGACCAAATCTCCCTGCGCCGCCGCCGTGTCCAGTGCCCTGTACCGTCTCCGTCCTAGCGACGTTTTCAATGCATCAGCGTCCTCCCAGGGCAATAAAGGGTCCCTCTGGTCATATACGTCGGCCAAAAAGCCGGCTCTGGACGCAAAAACCTCCCGAAAGTATTTCCTATTTGGAAAAACCGTGACCCAATTCACCACTTGCAGCGAAGACTCCAGTGATTGGACCATGAGAACCTGCACGTCGTCCTGATCCTGAACCTGGTCCTGAACCTGCGTCCTGTCCTGCTCAAACAGCCACGTAACCACTTCGAGTTGACCGGAAGACGCCGCGTACTCCATAGCTCGGTGCCGCTCGTACCGACAGCACGAGTGTAACCACGTAACCACCTCCTGGTCCCCTTGTCTGGCCGCCTCGTACATGACCTCGGCCGGGAACGCGTACGGCGCGTTGCGCGTAACCCACGCGAGTCTCCGGCCCCGCTTGGATGGGTTACTCGGCGTAAACGGAGCGTAACTCGGCGTCTGCGAGTCGCCTAGTAGCGCCTGATGGCTCAGGCGGAAGCGTAAGAGTCGCTGCACCACCTCAGCGTGTCCATAGGCTGCTGCGCAGTGTAACACGCTGGCGAAGCGGCGAAAGGCGTCGCCCAGAGACAGCAAGTGCTGGTGCGTGTACAGGAAGCGGACCAGCGGCTCGTACTGCGACTCCAGCGCGACCACCAGCAGACAGATGGCCTCCGCGCTGATAGAGAGGACACAACACAGGTTAGAGCTGGCTCGGCCGCCAGCAGACGCCCCCAGCGTCGCGTGAAGCTCGCTGATGCGCGAGAGGAGACCGGCATGAGAACGAGTTACGCTTCTGACTGTAGTGTAACCTGGGGTTACGGGGGTGCAGCCATGGGGTACATCTATGAAGTAACTTTAATGAGGTGAGGTTACGTATTTAATATTACTTCACGATTTATAATACACCATGAATTGCCCTTTGCAAATATATTGCTCTCTATTTTAAAGTACTAAAATTTCGTCGTAAAACTTAGTTAAATCTCTAAATTGGACTTCAACAGGGCTGGGCAAAAATCAAGCCAAGGCTGCGCTGAAGTCTTGTTTGCGTGTCGCGTCCTCAACTTAGACTTTTACGTGCCTACAAGTCCCGTTTCCGCTCTCTCCGCTCGAAATTGCCCTTCTGAAATGACAATTCTGCGTTTGTATGCTGTAAGAGTCGATTTTAGCTGAAAGTCTATTATAGACCTCAGGATACGCTACAGTTCAGTTTTAATGGCGGCTTGTGCCAAAATCGCTGCAATCGGCAATACAGTGGTGGTTGTCAATTCTGCAGCAGCAAGTCGATTATTGTTTGCAACAAGTCGATATTTTTTCAGCGTTCTGATTGGCCAAGCACCTTTTATCGATCTGCATCAGAATTGATGCAGAACGGAGCTCTTTGCAGCAGCAAGTAGATTTGTTTTCAGCTCGCCTGGTCAAAGATCGCGCCTCACTACGAACTACAGCCGTGTCGATCTCCATGGGGATGAACTACAGCCGTGTCGATCTCCATGGGGATGACCGATAGGGATCGGGCGCCACCCGTGGAGTCACCGCAGGAGATTGCGAGGCAGCACAGGTACACGCTAACGAAAATAACAACCATTTAAACTATTCTACGAGGGATGCTGCTGACGGTGGACAAGCGGTAGATTCGGCGAACTCTGGTAATGCTACAGTGGAAACCACAGTGACATCTACCAACGTATGTTATTGGAAGAGCTGTAAGAAGATCGTCAAGGACGGGAATGGAAGTGCATTTCGTGTATGCAGAAGAGAAGGTTGTACACGTAGTGTACATACGGCTTGTGCAGCAAATATGCTGTCTGGCTTTGGAGCCAGCAGTACGTTCAACAAGAAAGCGTGTGGAAACCGTTGTTACAACGCAGCCTCGCCCAGTAACGACACAAACTAAAATAACGAGTGCCTTGGCACAATGACGGCCCGACCTCTGCTGTGAGTTCAATCAGTGTGTCTCACAGATGGCGATAACTACAATCTATCGTGGATGTGACAGTCAGTCTGGAGAGTCTAAGACTACGATAGCTGGTGAAGTTGCTAGCAAAATTGTAGCAGCAGGCATAACCACTGCCAAATACATTACGAACAAAATCAGCTCACTTGAAGGATTATTTAGAAATGCGGAGGGCTGGCGGAATGCTTCGGGACAAGGTTGCGCCTACAACGAGCCCAGCATTCGCGACGCGCTTTTGATTCGTTGCTCGTATTACTTCGAGCTGCGTGATATCATGTTCGACCCCGCTAGTACTCGTCCTCAGCTCCTTAACACAGTTTCTGCGGCTAGCAAGGATGACACGGAAGTTGACAATAGATATTCAAGCGATGATGAGGCGATAATTAGCGATGATGGAACCAATGCGAGTACGCAGGCAAGTCAGCCTTCCTCTGTACCAATATCAATTGCCCAACGACCCGCCAAACGGGAGCGCAAACGCAGTGATGTTGATCCTACACCCTTCGTAAAGTTGAAGGAAGCTCAACTTGCTCAGACTCGTGAGCTGCAACTAATGGAGCTAGCAGTACGTAAGCGGAAGGTGAAACTGCAAGAACAAGAGCTGGCAGCTCGTCAGCAACAATTGGAAAACGAGGCTCGTGCCATTGAAGCACGTGTCGACAAATCCACCGCACAGGCTGCAAAACTTCGCCAAGAAACAGAGCACTGGCGCCAGCAACGCAAGATTGACCTTCTCCGAGAGAGAAATAAGCTGTTGAAAGAGGGTGTATCGATGATGATATTGATGCACTGCTACCACTGAGCACGTATTTCTAATGTGTAGCCTAAAAGCTGGTTCCTTCGTTTATCTCCACTTGCATCTTCTGGCACAGGCAGGTTGAGTTCATCTTCGAGCTCGCCTGTAATATAACCTTCAAGCTCTGTTCGCAACTCCTCAGGAATCGGTTCGGCCATTAATAGGTTATCGGTAATACATGCACGCATCACATATCGTATTGAACGGCTCATGTGCCTCCTCCTTTTTCCGAGCTGAACGCGGATTTCGCGCAAGTACTGAAAACGCATCTTCAGAAGACCGATGCAGTGCTCGCTTTTATGCGCACTTTTGCCAATTGCTTGTTGAAATATCTGTTGTCGGCGTGTAGTTCAGCTTTTTGTGGCTTTTTGTATGCTGGAACCATAATGCGCGAGGCCTGGAAGGCAAAATCACCAAGTATGTACTCGCTACACTGGAAATGTTCGTCAGGGTTCAGAGACATTGAACTATTGGACCACACGCGGTTATCGTGAGCGGAACCTGGCCACCCAACAACAATGTTCCGCACTCTTGCTATATCATCGCACGTCATCACCGCGTTAATTGCGTACGACGATTTACGACTGTAATAGTCCTCGCCGTTGTGTCGGGGCTTGATGGCGAGTGGAAACAGCGTACCGTCGGTGATGCCAACGCAATTAACAAAACCGTGTTTGTCCTTGATTCGCTGGGCAATAGCGCGACGCTCTACTCGATCGGGCCATGTTATTGTTACTCGCTCCAACTTCATAACTGCGGTGATGGCTCGATCAAGGTTTGTAAAAGCTACCGCTTGCAATGCCAAGGCAGTTTCCAATATCAAGTGCTGAATTGCTATTGCCAAACGCGACGAGGAACTTAAGAAGCGCCATCAAATGGAACCGCGCTCCACCACGAAGCGGTTCCCCCTGTTGTCTTAGAAGTGGGGTCATCGTCCATGAGCTCCACAAGTCGAAAAAACTCGGGTCGCAGCAGTCGAAAGTGCTTTAGAAACTCGGAGTCACTCGTGTCCTCATGATTGCACAGCAACTTCAGCCACCGTTTCTTCTTCCTTCGATAACGCGTTGACCGTGCTGCGTAGCGCGCGACCTGCACGCGCTCAAAATCCAAGACCCAGTACTCGTCCAGCTCAGCCTCGTCCGAGTCCTCGTTGCTCAGCAGAAATCTACTCACCGCGGCAGACTCCCGCCTTGTGATGACTTTCCGCAATTCCCGCAGCTCCCGCTGCTTTGCTGATAGCCGCGGCATCTTTGCTGTGCAAGAAAACTTCTGTCTCGCTGCAAAGAATATCCTGCTCTTGCTGCAACCGAGAACGGGGTAGTCAATTAAGATGCGGGTGATTGGACGAAACAAGTCTACTCGAAGCGTCGCCGGACAACAAATTGACTTGCTGCTGCAGAATTGACAATTCCTAGTATTTAGAGCGGCATGCTATTATATTCAAGCTACTTTTAGTTTAGCTCTGATCAAGTGTGTTATCCAGCACTACAGCTAAATCCCGCCTATTTGACCAACCTGCAATGGAGATAGCGTGCTTAAGCGTACCACCACAGCTCTACTAGAAGAAGATGATGAAGAAGAAGAGGCTTCGTTTCATAGTCTGAGTCTGAATTTAGCACGTCTAGCAACAGTTGAACCGAGGCAAACTGGCTCAGCATGGATAATCTCCTTAATCTTGCTGTAGAAAACGTCTCCGGACTGATATATGCCTTAGACAGGACTATCCCGTGTCGTGTCAGGACGGTGCTGTACCAGAGAATAGTATCCGTGTGCTCGGCCTACTGAAAGTCATTCATTTCGATCAAGAAAAGGGGAGACGCAATGCCGTTGCCGTTTCAGATCGAGGGTATCAAGCGTAAGTACCGCCGAAGGAGTAGGGGCAGCGCGTGCTGGGCCGGATGATGCGAGGTGTTCCGCGCGGGTTCGAGGCAGGATGACGTGCAGGGTGTACTGTTGAGTGTACCAAGGCCAGGAGGGGCAAGGTGCGGAGCGGCAGGATGAGCGGCGCGGCCGGATGGAGTGTCCTCATGGCTGGTGGTCAGGCACGTTACCAAGGACGGATGTCACGGCCCAAGGAGCGCAGGAGGCGTTGCCGGACGGTGGGTTGTATTCATGAAGGAAGGGGGCGGCGTGTGGCCGCGTGCTTTAGTTTTTACTCAGTCGTGATTTTACCTTGCCTGAACAGGCCCCAAGCTGACCAAGAATCAAGAAACCGTTTTTATTAACTGTTCGTGTGCGTTTCTAGCTAGCGTGGCCTACAACAATCTACAGCGTTCTTCGGTCATTCCTACGGGGCCCTCTTTCTCTCTTCGCGGAGAAAATGAGCTCTATCCAACACCGGCTAACCGACCCCAGACAGGGCAAGCGACAGCTGGTGGAGAAGCAGGCAACATCACCGTGGGCTGCGCCAAGTTACTATGTGTCAAGCCGCCGCTCTCTTCCTTCATGATCATGACCCACCGTCCGGCAACATCACCTGCGCTCCTGGGGCCGTGACACTGCGACGCCCACTCCGAAGCCACGAGGGCGCTTCCTCGGCCGCGCCATCCGTCCTGCCCTTAGCGCACATCGCCCCCTAGCCCTTGGTCCCGCACCCTTGTCCACCCGGCGGTTCATCCCTTCTGGAAGCCACCGGGAACATCTCGCGTCATCTTGGCCGGAGAGCTCAGATACCACTTTCTCACGGGGTATCTACGCTTGACACCCGAGCCTTCACCGTGGCTATTTTGTGCGCTCGGGCGGCTGCGGCTTCGCGTTTGTCCTCGTGGGTCTGGGTGAAGGTGGCATCACCGATGTCTTCAATGCCAGGAAGGCTGTCGGGCGATGCCTAAATGCAGGATAGGTCCTTTCACCATCTAAAAATATACTGTGTCTGAGAGAGCAGGAGCTCCGACTCTCTTTCCGAAGGATACGATGTGTGGATACACTTCTGCTGGCGCGCAATGCGCCACTGTGCAAGAACGAAACTGAGTATTGCGTCAAAATCATGTTCATCGGCGATGTCGGCCAGCCCCGAGGCGATCATATGGGTGGCGCGGACAGCTTCTTTGTACCTACCATGGTGGGTGGCCTCTTCTTTGTCGGTTGGCTCACACTCCCAGCATCGAAGCGCCAGTACTCCAGCTGCCGCAGCGTACTCAGCTCAGCCACCGGATTTGTTCATAAATATTCAGTCACGAACAAATCATGGATACATCCTGGAATAACCGTGAGTCATCCTTCATAGTTACACACCCACCCACACCGCCAAGATCACATTACATAAGCACTCTAATTAAAAAAATAATGATAGGTTGTTGGAAGGTACCTTTCGTCGATGCGGTTCCAGAGAATCACAGGACCATGCGTCGACATATGCTTCCTGTACGTGATTGCGTGGCGACATGATAGCTGCATAGACAGCGCGAATTCACTATCGTATGTCCAGTCAAGCGACGACAGGCGGTGGGCAGACCGAGTCCCTCGCACAATAATCACCCATGCGTCGTCCGGATCAAGTCCGAACGCGTAGCTCTCTGTCTTGACGGCCCCTCGCATACTGGGGAACAATCTGTCGGCGACGAAGTAAACCGCAGTACATTCGTCATCTCCTCATCAAAACCTGCATTGACGGAGCGCCCGACGCGCGATAGGTTGTCTTTGTACTGCTTCTCCGACCGCCGATCCTTCGCGATCAATGCCTTGGAGCACGCAGCCATCGACATGTCGCCATTAATTCCATTATTGAGCTTTCCAAAGAAGTTCTTCAAGCGGTTGTTCGTGTGATTCTTAAAGTGAGGAAGCTTCGCTCTGTAGGACATCACCCACATGTCTTGGCACGAATCCCAATTTCGCACGAAGTAGTTGTAGAAGCCCTCGTGTCCAATGCGCGTGCAGCTACCTCGCAGATAGGTAAGATGCTCCACGTAGACCTCTGGATCCTGTGCATACACCATCTTGTGCACCGCTCCGTCGATCTGGGCCGCGTCGTCAGCAGATATCTTTCCAAACTCGGGTTTCGACCGCATTTCGTTCAGGTGCTCGATCACGTGGAAGTGGCAAATGAGTGCGCGGGCCTCAGGAAAGTGGCTCTAAATAACATGGATTTCGTTCATGTCCTTGTCCACCATCACCACTCGCAGCATTTTGATCCCGGTGTACCCGCTTGTAATGCTCGATCGCACGATCCATTTGCCAGTCGCCGTTAGCTTCCAGTGGCGAACGCTCGGCAATTGTGCCTTCACCAAACTCGTTCATGACCATAAATGAGCATAGCTGGTAATTGTAGCTGACCGAAAAACCGAATCTTCGGTTAGACATGGCACGATCATGCATAGGGCATGCCAAAACTTACCGGCTCGTCTTGTGGCTGCAATCCACCAGCAAGATCTCTGGGAAGCGCGTGTACATCTCGCGCATGTGGGCCGATGAAAGCGACAACACACCGGTCTCACCTGCGTCCGTGTCATCGACACTAACCACGTTCTGAGGATGCGCCTCTGTAAACACAGCAATTTCCAGCGCAGTCGTCTCATTGTCGACGGGAGGCCTGGTCGACGCATTGTACGCACGTACGAGGTTGTCCACGTCGATCTGGATGACGTTCTGATCATGCTCAAGCAGGTAGTCGAAGATGTTCGCCCGCTTGGCGCTGACCGCCACCGTGCCTTCGACACGGGCCTCAACGAGCTCATCTGTAATACTCGTGCACATGGATACGTTGCGTATGTCTCAGAAGAGACCGTGTGGTAGTGCACGAAGGTTGCGCACTTGACCTTGAGCTCCCAGCTATCTTAATGCTTCACCCACTGTTCAACAAATCGACACGGACAGTCGGTAAACTGGACGTACTGCCGCGGACGCTTTCCAGACCTCCGATGCGCACGCCGACGCCCGCCGTGTGTGCAACGATACACGCTGGTACGAATCCAACGTCTCTGGTACCAGCTCAGCCAAACCTTGCTTCCCTTTCTTCGTCTCCAGAAGACGTCTTGTCCGCTCGTTTCGGCACATGGCCTCGATGATAGCCAGCCCCTGCATCGTCTCCTCTGCATACTGGTCAACATACGAAAGCCAGGTTATCCTGTCCTGGTGCCATGTTTGCAGCGGCGCGACGGCCTTCCAGCAAAAGTAGTGGGCTTATCTCAACCAAATCCTGGTCGGAAGCTCCGCCGACATCCTTGCCGACCACGCTCTTGCTGTCCACACTCTTAATGCGCACGCTCTCGTTCTTCCGCTGCACTTCCGATCCGCTTGCTGATTGTTCCGTGCCGTATGCCCTGGTTTCCTCCCTCGAACCTCCATCCTCATCCGTATCGCTTCGTTGAACGTTAAAAACGCTTCGTCGTCGTCCCCGCCCTCTTCTTCTGCCTCCTCTTCGTCGCTCGCTTCATCTTCGTCCGCGTCTTCACGTGAACTTAGCTTTCTCATGCGATGCATTGAGGATCGAGCGCACAGAGCAATCCTCTTAGCCCGGGGAGCACTGCTACCTCCGACCCGGGTCTAGATATTGGGGCCCCGCGCATGTTCTACTGCAGCGCTGCAAATCTTGGACTCCGCCCGTTAAGCAGTCCCGTCGTCGCCAGAGTTTACCATAACGGTCGGCGGCGCGCGTGCTGCTTCTGGCAAACTCACGTTGTTTCACTATTGGGTTGCGGTTAGAATGGAGGTTACTCTATAATGATGGTAGTCGACAACGAGTTTTGGTGTCGGTATCTTGTTTTTTTCAGATATGGCAAAATCATGTTCACGGATCATGGAATAGTCCGGAACACGTAAGGGTTAGGAATCATGGACTCCAGCGGTTCCATTCTAGAAATACACAAGCCCGTGTATTTCTATCTTGCATACAAACTCTAAATCTACGCTTCCTCATTACACGCATACAGTGTATGCTTGAAACAGAGCGTAGCTCTCGCCCTGTTTCATTCAGCTTCGAGCAAATTAAATTTCAAGCACTACAATTTCAAGAAGAAACTTTTTAATGCAGATGCAATTGTTGAGTTGATGATGATGCGAGGACGTGTACGGGATCGAGGCTAGCCAGCTATGCTTTCTTGTTGGCTATAGTGCAGCTGTGAATTGCAGCATCTGTCGCAAGATTCACTGAATTCATTGAAAAATGCTCGTCGCACCGGTTGGAACCAGGGTGTTTGCATCAACCACGTCCGAGATCGTATCATTGATCCTGATACCGGAGATGGCACGGCATCATTGTGATGCATACCTCTTGTAAGAAGCGGATATCTGTACTACGGATCTGTATCTGATACTGTAGCGATATCCTAATGTTTACTGCTATATATCGTCTTCGCCCATCACCGACAATATGCTCTATGTTCTTATCAGTCTAGGGCCACCACCTAGGACATAGCTGGGTTGTTTTATGACTCATGACTCCGAGGGTCATTGTGAGTTCAACACCAAATTTCCTACGGGGTCGTTTGAATCGACCAAGCCCAATCGACCCGCCAATCCACCGAGCCATACAAAACTAAAATTAGCATCGAGTCGCTCTTAGGCGAACGGCTATTGTGCTAACCTATCGTTTTGGAGCAATTCACTAAATGATTTGGATTTGTATTGGATTGGTTTTGACTTGAGCATTGAATCACCCCAGATCGGCAAATTTTGGCCTTGAGCATTGAATCACCCCAGATCGGCAAATTGGGCCGAATTCATAATGTATTTAGATAAGAAGGACTTGCGAAACTTGAACACATGCAACGTCGTCCCAACATTGGGACGAAGAAGATTCCAACAGAAGTATTTAACAGGCAATGCCTGAATGAATGGGGCGCGCGTGTGGGTGATTTCAAAAACCAATGAGTCAAGGAATTACTCGTGATATCAGCTTCATCATTCGCGGGTGACTACCAGATACAGTCACCTCCAGAAATCCCACCATTTCAGGCCATGCCCCCCATCTCTTACAGGCATTGCCTAAAAAATGACATCATCATGGTGTCGTTCAAGTTGCGGAGTGTATCACTGATGCTGATACACAAGCAGTATTAATAAGATACGATGCCAGTATCATAATTTGACGCACAGTAGTGCTGATGATGCAAATATAATCGTCTGCTGCGAAGCCCGGATTGAACCTCGTGATTAAGCAACATCTAGGCCTCTCGCTGAAGAGTCGAATAAGGTTGAAAAACTGAAGCAGTTTTGCGGACATTAAAACCGGGCACGCTGCTGCTAAAAAATGAACTGTTTGATGTTAGTCCTAAGCAATGCCACCTGCTGGTCCAATTCATTCGTGATGATGAAGTGCAGGTGTCCTGCATTGGGGACCCGGGTAGTGGACCCGGGGAAAGCGCAGTTCGAAGGTTGGAATGGATAAAAGAAATAAGAAGATACAGCAAAACAATCATAAAAAATAAAAACGGCAGCCTAGGTAAAATTGAAGATACGTTATCTAGTGTATGTAATGTTTGACCCGAGATAAATCATAGGCGATTTTCCTCTTGTAACGCAGCTAATGGAGGATGGGACCATCTTTGCCCGGGCCGGAGTAAGGGCGAGGTCGATGTAAGAATGAGCTGCTATGAAGCAGACTTACTCGACACCTGATTGGCCGGTTTGCTGCTGGCACGCTATGATATCAAAGTGATCATCTCAGCGTACCTCGATGATGTTTGATGGAGAAAGATATAGAAAAAGAGCTGCACCACGAAATGCTCAGGTCGAGACGAGTGAAGAAGATCATCGTCGGCGCTGCTGCTGTCGCTGCTGTGGCTGTCGTCTGCGCAAGTGACGGACGTTTCAACCCCCACCCGCCGAACGCCGATACGCCCTGCTGTAGCTTGGGCTACACAGGATAGTGCACCCGGGGTACACTAATACACGCAAACCCAGTGTGTGTGGGACACACACTAGCGACCAACCTTACGAGCCGTCAATGTAACTATCATTGACGGGCGCTCAGGCGCACCGCTATTGCTTGAAAGGGCCACATTTCAACCAATCATGTGCATGCATTTCATGCAAATGCGTGAGAGCCAACCATGCTCTCACCCTTGCAATTAGATATCATCTTAAGAGAGTTTAGCGTAAAGATAAGGCCAGCCCGCCACGCGGCGGGCTGCCATTCAATTCAGTTTTCTATTTTTGATCTAAAGTGTTAAGTATTTGCTTTAGAAATACGCGGGCTCGCGTATTTCTATCTTACATACAAACTTTAAGTCTACGCTTCCTCAATACGCGCATACTGTGCATGCTAAGAAACAGAGCGTAGCTCTCGCCCTGTTTCACCTGCGGACAGATAGCTGGAAGGCAGCTCTGCAAGACCTAGCATGTAAAGAAGGGTGGTTCCGGACGAACTTGCGGTGTACACGTTTGGGCGATCGTCGCTCGTACTCGTGAGCGATGGCCTCTCTTGCTCAGCCTCCCTCGCCTAAACTAACGCTTTTCTGTCCAAGACCGAGTTGCCGTTGCTCTCTACTACCTAAACGCACAGCTGCTCCGCGTATACGGATGATTATCGTGACCTTGCCGACGACATACATATATTTTTACTTAGCTATTGTATGGCGTCCATTGCCCAATCACATTTCGAATATTGCTTATTAGCAAATGAGGAGCCTGTCGACTCTCATTTCGGCCAATGAGCATTACTAGGGGTAGGCGTTCAGCTTGCCGACAACTTGCCGACGTATAATGTCGGCAGGACGGCCGAAATATGTGAGTCAGCCATAGTGAAAGCAAGTAATGCAGATATCAAACGAATATCATGGACACTGCCGACACAATCACTTCGAGTTTGTATTACTGCTACTTACGGTTTGTATCGTCGCGTCCGCTACTATAACCAACTTAACCGAGTTTCCTGGGCGACGCCCATTCATGAGGTCATGAGGTCGTGAGGTCAACTCCTTCGAAGTAAACTAGGTAACGTTAGCATGCTGGATACGATCAGATCACTAGGGCACTTAAGACGCGAGCAACCAGCAGAAAGAAACCATTAACTTATCGCATTTATTTAGTATTAACTACAATTTATTCCTCGCACTAGTGGTCCTCCAGTAGTCTGCTGTCTCTCAGGTGCGAGGGGCCCCGCCTCCTATCGCACGCGAACGCCCCATGCACGGCGGCCACGGCGGCGCCCTCCCGCTCTGGATCTTGTTTCTTGGCTCATTGGGTCCTTGGTGCTTGTTCCGTAATGAACTCTGAAAGGCCCTCACCATGCCTGCCGCGTCCTCAAGGTTTGAGCGAATGAATGCAATTTTAAATTTTAGCCAATCATGGCCATGTCGGCCGGTGTCGGCAAGTTTATGGTATGGCTAGTCAGAAGATTGGTGCTGGAAAAAGTCAGGCTCTGACGTACACAAAGATGTTGTGCTCATCCTGAACACTATCAAGAGCTCCACCATAGCGTTCCATAGCACTCCTGCTGGATGGGCCCAAGTTGAGCGCGGTTTTCACAAGATGTGTGGGTCGGGCGCTGTTGGCGCTCTAATCGAAACGTTGATTCGGATCCAGCCTTTTGCCAAAGGACCGCGATCTGAACTTTAGAGTTGTTCCTGTTGAAGCTTGCTGCGTAGGTTTCAGCTCGGGCGCGACAACAGAGTTTCGATGCACTCCTCAGACCACACGAAACGAGGTGTGCGCGGGCTTTCGGCTTGCCAACCATGACTGGCTCTCCATCGGTCAAATCGGTAATGACGAGTAAAAGTGGTAAAAGCAACGTCGACCGCATTGCATTCTAATCGCTGCTCTCTGGGGCTTTTTCTACATCGACCTCGCCTTAAAGGGACGGTGTAGTGAAAGCGTTACGTGAAGCAAACCGTAAAACCAGCACGTATTTTTGCTGAGATTTGTTAATGATTCCGGTTGACGATTTATATTTCCGACAACCATGGACTCTACGTCTCGCCTTATATTTTGTAGATTGTTGTTGGAAAAGCTGAAACAAGCTGAAACAAGCTGAAACTGCTGTAAGTGAGTTGAGAGCGATCTACTTTTCCTCTGTGACAGACCTCAAATGTATGACAGAAGCTTTCGAGTACGCTTGTGTGTCATAAAAACAGGAAAAAGATTTACATCAGAGTCATCATCAATTGGCGTCGCATAGGAGCCTCTGGTGATACGGGCCAGTGCATATAGTGGCAGCTTCGAGTGAATTATTACCTTCATCTTCGCGTTGAATTGCGAATAATCTTTCTAAAACGAATGTCGGGTCAAAAGACGACGTGCTCTCTGTACCCAAATTTCCATAACGGCGCCTTTAGTCGGACAGTCATTTTGCGTGATTTGAAGAGTCACGTCGGCAGTTGTCACTGTGTACCGCGTCGTGCGCATCGTCTTGGTCACGATGCTACCGTCGGATTCCTCCGAGCGGAAAAACTCCTTCTTAATCGACGCATCCAAGGGGAGCCAGCCTCTTGAGTGGAGCTGATCGACGTCATGCCAGCGGTGGAAACCGAAGATGATGTCAACGTCACCTCCGACCTCTCTGTTGTGTACGTCGTCTCAGTGGTCTCGGTGACCTCAGTAGTATCGCTGTCGGGTGGCACGACGAACACCAGCTCCGACGTCTTCGTCACGTAGCGCGTCGTCTACTCGATCGCGGGCGCCGGGAACAGAGTTTGAGAGTAATCCCCGCAGTAGTAGCTATCTATGATACTACTACCAGTATTACCTCATACTGGTATTCGAATATCCGTAAATCTACGATAGTAGGTTCAGTAGTTGGAGCAACAGCAATTGTAGCCCTAGTAGCAACGATTATTGCATATTTACTACCTCTGGATTGTACGGCAAAAAGGCTCCCACAATTCGCTCTGGAACCTGAAATTCGGGCATATTTAGGTTTCAGTGCTCACTTGAATTTGGCCAATGATGACGTTGATTCATGTATTCAACACAAGTTTGTGTAAGGCACACATATTTAAGGAGGTATTTAGGCACTAATTACCGTTGTGCATTTCATTGATTCTGCCGTCGTAATTCTGTCTTAAATATAGCCACAACAATAGGTTAATTATTTCGATGTGCTCGCTAATTTATGGATTATTCGAGGTCAAGTCACTTTGGTCGATTTCATCGTGACGAGTAAACGTGGAGTTACGCTTTGCTCAAATAATCCAGAAAGAGGGCAGATTGGTGGTTTGAAACCCGCCAATGGATGTGTTCCTGCACTGAGCAGGCTGTAAGAAACTAATCAGAGGTGTAAGGCAAGCTACAATAATTTAAGGTGTAATTGCAATAAATAAAGACATATCGTCTTTTTATAAAGTTAAAAGGGAATAAGTAATAATCCACCCGCCAGAATAGCTTCAATGCACAATATTATATGAAACCTAAAATCGGTCTATTATGCCTAATTAGACCTAATTAGTCTATTTGGGCGCCTAATTTTCAGCCCAAGATAATTTAGTGTGTTGCGCGAATGTCACTCGATGTCATCCCAGTAGAGAGCATGTTCCATCAATGTTACTTGATGACATCCGGAACTCTGCCTCAAACGACAGTTCTTCGAACTGCGAATTGAAGGACGCCGGTTTCCATCACTGGGGCAAACGCTTAGCACTCTGTACCCACGATGTCCAACCCACAGCACATAGCTTATGCGAACAATGACTGGTTGGGAGACCAAGAGCTTAAGTAGAAAATAAGTAGTCTGACTGCGTTAGATATATGTATTTTGTTGGCCTAAGGAAAAGCATTCACGCTATAGTCGTCAGCACTGGAGCCACGTGCTTCTTCTCCCGGAGGGTTTACCTGGCGGGGCTGAACGCAGTACGCTGACGTCACCTCAACGCACCAGGTATCTGCTTTCATTCGTCGTTTTGAAGACCAGCATGCCATGCGATTCACGCTGCCTAAGAGTGTCGAAGCCAGCAGGGAAGTGAGTGAGAAAAATGGGAATGTGACTAAGCTGGGAACCTGGCTTCGCAAGGAGGTATGCTTTTCACAGCGAATTTGCTGATATTACGGTCAAGTGGTTGGTTACGGGTTACGATACGTCGTCTCTCAAAGTAATCACGTCTATGGGTGAGAAAACCACTCATAGCGAGTATATGTCATCTGCGATGTGCCCCGCGGTTACTGCCGCTCAGTTACTCTGGAAATTTTGCGCAAGCGACTCCACCGACTATGGTTGTCCACGGCATTTCGCCAACACTGCGTCGATCAGCTCTTCGTGCACCCGCTTAATTTCTTCATACGTCCAGGATCGCTTCGACCAGCGTTTGGCCCAGATAATTATAGCCACCACGGACACCAAAAAGGATGCGACACGCGACGTCTGAATTGACTACATGCTGCACTATATATTTACCGGGACGGTGACGGAGATGACTGCCCAGCGTCACTGAGTTAGGTTTTTAGCGACGAATGTCGTACGGCACCTTCAATGACGAAATCCGTGCGGCAAGATGAAGAATCCTTTTGTGACCCAATGATCGACGACGACACGCCTGGAGGCCAGGCGGCAGGTCCTATCAAATCGAGTTGGCACGCAAGGCAGCCAGACTTCCTTCTCCATTTCGGTAGGGTGTAGAAGCCCCTAATGCCAGCCCACACTGTGTCACAAGCTACCGCATCTAGTAGTACTGAGGTTCAGGAACAGGATATGCTTGATCTTATCTGGCATCACCGACCTCAGCTTCTGGTCTGCTACCTGATTGGCAGTCAACATAAACGCGGACGGGACAATGAAGAGCTAATCCGACAAACCATCAGGCTCGTCTGTCATTTTCCCTATTCTCAAAAAAGACCGCGTTCATTTCTCAGTAGCAGCATCGCCACATCTAGGTAAGTCAAGTGGTGCCTTTATAGAGTTTGTGCTATCGGCAGGGCGTTTTTGTGGCACCTGGGCGTACTATCTCGAATGTCTGACCTTCAAAGTGGTTCTCCAAGGCTTTCCATTATGCACTTCTGTGGCGCTCCTTGCGGTCAACCACCTTGCGATGGAGGGGCAATGTAAATGTGTGCGCAGTGGCCCCAGATTTGGCGTCGACCCAGTCAAATCCAGCGGCAGGACACAGTATGAGTCGCCGTTAGAAACAGACTCAGTGTTCAGCACGGACACCGCCGGCAAGCTTATAACCAGTTCAACAGGAGAATGGCCACCGAGTGACGCCACTGCTGAGTGAATGAAGCTGGTCTGGATGACCGGCAATTAGTACACCTAGTTCCGAGTCGCTCCATGTGCATGACGCGTAAAACCTGCAGGATGACCCTGTTCACTCACTCTATCGTGCCGTTAATCTATCGAGAGTAGGTCGGTACGAGCTTCTGCGTCGCCTGTAGGCTTTCCGTAAAGCTCCGCCATGACGCCGCCTTGAAATGAGAACCGTTGTCCAAGACCTAAGTCTCAGGCAGGCCGAACCGTTTGTGTTTGTCGAGCACAGCTGCCACTGCAGTAGCACGGTTAGGTGTATCAGCAGCGATTATACGTGGTTAACACATTCCGTGACAGTTTTTAAGGCACTCAAAAGCTTGATCGACTGCTCCATATAAAGCGAGAGGCACCTCAAATCAAAAAGGGAGACTAACACTTTGCGCTGGTGCCGTGGTTGATTTTTGGGGATCACATGCCGACAAATTTGGATGGTGTATTTGAGCTACGATATATCCAGAGTTATCGTAGCTCAAAGACACCATCCAAATTTGTCGGCATGTTCCATGACAGGTATCATGTCTATACATAGACCAATATAATGGTTATAGTGTCACTCTGGAACAGCGTGTTCTGGTCCAGCACTTGAATCGGACGTTGTCCACGTCCAACCGCCTTCCGCGTTAAGGTCCTTGTAGCGGCGTCTTCTGTGCTCATCTGCTTCCTCTCTGACGCTTCTGACTGCTTCCTCTTCGTCTCTTCATTCTCTCGTTGTAGACGTTGTTCTGTTTTTGATGCGCGGCGCTTCAGGTCTTCTTTTCGCATCAGCTTCAACTCACTAGACATTGCGCCACGGTCTTATTTCAGTTGCAACTCGACACGCTTCTGCTCCTCTTTCTGCTCTCTGATAATTTTCGCTCTGCTGCCAGGTACCTTTGCGTCACCCTTTCTTCTTGTTTGCGTGCTTTCTCAGCTTTCTTTTATTTCTGTTGAGCGAACTTCATCATTTTTGCATCGTATTTAGCTTTGACGCGCGTGATAAAATTAGGCGCTGTCATGAGTACCCCTCCGTTGATGAAGCTATCTGGCTTAGCTAATTCTGCTTTCTTCCGCTCTTAGTCTTCAATCGTCTCCCAACGATTTAGCGAGAGAACTCGAACAGTGTCAGGGTCTAGTCCCTCCCACTTCAGCCTTCGATGTTCGATCGGAATTAATGAGTGTTGGTTTGAGAATAACCATCGGGCGTTCTTCTGGGCCACCCCTATTGCACGTGGTCACGTGCATTCGCCCAGCAGCCTCTATTTTCAGCGAGTCGCGGATCAGGCGCGTCGCTCTCCACGTTTTGGAAAAAACTAGTCGTTGACGACGTTAAAGATGATTTGCGGTGGTTTGAGCTCATATTAAAAATTGGGAGGCTCAGTTCAACTCCGTTAACCCATTTACCAAGCGGTCAACCCCTGACTTCCATGTGAACATGGATGCAAGCGACCGCGATCTGTGCGTCCTCTTTCCCGTCCGCAAGCAGTACATCCAGGTACAGTTCGACGGAGGAGAGCTTGCTTTGATTGACGAGTTCAACAGAACGGCCAACAACAATTTCGGCATCACTGTAAGGGAGCTGATGAGCGTCATATTCGCGTCATTTGGGGTAGAGCTTGGTCTAGCTTATCAGCTCATACTGATTCACATGTCAAATTCTGGACAAATCACCTGTGCCTGGAGCAACAAGCACTTCAGTCGAAACCCGTTCGCCCAGATGGCGGATCTTGATCCTCTGTGAAGTGAAACACCGGTTTTTCGCGACAGCATCACACGTGGCAGGAGTCGAGAACGTAATGGCTGATGCAGGCAGCAGGGTGTGGCAGCCCCCGTCAGTAGCACTAACCTTGTCTCAACTTTCCTCGTTAGGTTCCAATCCATCCGACTGGCGAAATCTCTCGCAGCTTTGGGAGCATTGCTGCGAGCAGGGGCTTTAGCCCAGACAACAAGACCTAGTACCAGCGGTCGTGGGTTCAGTGGTGCTCCTGGTGTAAGATGATGCAATTGCATACATGGATCGATGAAGGCGCCGTCCACATCAACACGGAACAACTTGGTGCAAACGCTGTGTTTCTATGGCAGTACGGTATGAACCGCAAGCGTCAAGACAATACCTATTCCACCAATTGCGGAAAGCTGTGTGTTATCCGATGGTACCACCGAAATACTGCTGGGTACGACCCCGGGGTCAATTCCAGCCACGTCATCCTGCTCCGGGTATTCGGCGGTTCCCCGACCCAGTGATCAAACAGCAACCTCTGACCACGCGCTTACTTAGACCCATTTTTGTCGACATGGCCCTCTCAAGGCCGCACGGTCAGGTTTTGTGGGGTGGTTTACTGTTAGGATATTTTTTCCTACTCAGGCGATCAGAGTACCTCTACATTGGACGGAAGGTGCACAGCTACGTTATTCGACTAAAGGCCATTAATTTTTACGAGGAGTAAGGCCGTCCAGTGGAAGTCCGAAAGGCGAGAATGGTGGGGATCACACTAAATGGAGCAAAGAACAACTATTACGGCGGGAAGGAAGTTCGATACCACCACGAGTCAGGTGGTAGCATCTTATGTCCTGTGGGAGCTGCACGTCTGATCCACCGAGACGCTACAGCCATCTGAACTATTGCAGAAGTTCCGGCCTTGAGCATCCCAAGCGGAGGAGGTATTACGGCAACAGAAGTTGCAAACACAATCAAGAAAGCACGCTGAAGATGGACTCGATCCCTCGCGATTTTCGACGCACTCAGTACGCTTGGTGGTGCTACCGCACTCCCGAGCGCCGGAAGGACAGACTGTTGATAAGGTCATGGGACGGTGGCTTTCCAATGCGTTCGAGGCGTACCCGGTACTGAGTGCAGAAGGATCTGCGGGGTTAGCGAAGCGAATGCGCTGAGAGCCGACACTATACACCCCAGGGCCGATCATCGTGACGAATGTTTTATCATGGGGGTATCCGCCACGCCACGCCCCTGGTGTGGTGTAAATGAAGCAAATAATTTGCCCCTACGCGAGATGATTGGAAATGTGGGGTTTCGGATGTCCAGAGTTGGCTGGGACGACGGCGATTAGGACGAAACCGTCTTTCCTCATCGCGTAGTGCTATCTATAGGTACACAGAAAACAAGGACGAGGACTAGGACAAGGAGGAGCAGCGGCTCGTGCACCTCACTTTTGTTTTCGCCTCTCCAAAGCTAACCCGCTACGCCACGCTCCTGGTGTGGTCTAAATGATGAAATTCATTTGCCCCTACGAGAGATGATTGAAAAAATACTCATTGCGTTTGGTAGCAGTGGACGTAGGACCACACGGCCTCATCACTAGCTTGACACCTATGACGTGTTTTGCATAGCAAACATCGACGCTGAAACCGAGCAACGAGAGGCTTCACACTAGCAATAGCAAAGCGGATCGAGGGCAGCTTGCATTACATCGCTGCCTCGGTGTCGTTACGGTCCACCGTGGGCCACGATCAGCAAGCGCTGCAGCTGTTCCCGGGCTTGTCGCGGGATCTAGAGATTTCCGTCGACGTAAACCATCTTCGTCGGATACAAATGGGGCATCGGAGTGGTAGCGACGCTGATCCGTCTAATTGCCGATTCAGTAGGCCAAACGAGATTGGCATCCTGTAGTGGCTGCAATGTAGATAATCGGACCCTTGCGTCGGGTGGTCACGCGTTTTACGTGTGTGAGCTTCTCTATCCCCTCCGGTGTGAGAGTGAGATGCCATTAGCCTGCCGAAACATTAATGCGGCCAAAGTGAGATAGCGGAGAATCCGCACCGGCACCAATGCCATCAGGGTCGCGGTCGTCGCCTCCGCCTACGGTTATAGTCACTCGCTTGACTACAAGAGGAGGAGTCACAGGTATGGCTCCAGGTTGACCCCATCTCGAGACGAGATCGGCCCAGACGTTGGCCATCGCCCTTGATGTGCTCGATGTTATACCACGCACCCACAATCTATAGAGCCCAGCGCTAGATCTTCCCGCGCAGGTGCGGTTTCACCGTCTTGTCAGGTGAGAAGATGTGTATGACATTGGCATGGTCACAATAAATGTGAACCACCTTCTCGCGCTTCAACAGATAAGCTAAGTCATTGCACGCTCGTACCACCGGTACGCCTGTTTCTCCAAGATCGACCAGTTCACCTGAAAGCAAAGCCCGTGAGCAGCCATCCACGGCATACAAGCAGCTCATGAGACTGGGCGGTGACAGGCACGCCTTCAACCGGCTAACCATGGCGGACCATCCGCCAAGCGGTGCATCGGTAAAAAAGCACACGACCGCATCCCGGTCCGCAAATACAGTGTCGACGACGTAGTTAAAAACAGGTCTGCAACGGCATGAAACGCGGTCTCATCATCTGATGACCACGTGAGAGCAACCCCTGCCAATTGGGCTTGACGCCTGCCACGGCGCGCCATCACCGACTCCAGCTTGACCTGAAGCGGTCAAACAATCCGAGCGTAGTCAACCATTGCGTCGCGCATCCAGTTTGAGGCACACAAGAACTGCTATAACGCCGCAGCAGTTGGCGGCAACGCCATACTGGTCAGTGCCTCGCGCCGCTCTGGGTGAGAGCTCGACGTCTTCTCTTTGCCGTACCATACAACTGTTTTGTAAAAAGAACGCACTCCTTTGCGTTCAGCTTCAGACGTCGCGTGCGCAGCACCATGAAAAACTAACGTTTGCAGACTTTACAACCAGTAATAAATCATTAATCCAGACCAAGAGGTTTTTGTACAACATTGTACGAAAACACTCCTGCACCTGAAGCTGGAAATGCATTGCATAGTCATTGGCGCCTTGTGGTACACGTGACGGCGTGAATACGCCGTCCTCGGTCACAAAGCTGAACATCTCCTGGCAGTGGTAGCTGCCAGAAGCCTTTGAACACATCAAACACCCGAAGCCGATGACATCCTTTGCGCTCTGCATCGCTACTGCAAGATTCGGAGTAGCTCCAGCAAGAGGAGTGCCGGGCACGCTCAATCACTGGAGTTGTTATGCGCACTAGCCTGTGTTTCTCCAGTTCTCTCACAAATTAACGAAGAGAAACCCGCTGCAGCTCAGGGTACTTCCGTGTTCCGCTGCGATAGGGCTGTACTCCTTCGCGGAGCTGCACCTTCAATGTCTCCACATCGACTGGTGGGCTAGCGCCAATACTGACACGCCACACGTCAGCAAACTCAAACACCATGGTGCGCAACTGCCCCACCAACTTCGGCTCGAAACAAGCATCCTCTGCAGCATCTAGCATCATGTTCATGTGCGCATGGATTTCCTCCATATTAACAGTGAAAGAGACCTCAGGACTGTCGTTCGCGACGTCGTCTCCCGTTCACCTGGCCACATCCAGCTAATTGCTCAAATGCGGTCGATATCAATACCAATGTCCTCTCGCGATCGAGCAAGAACTCGTCCTCACTTGCAAATGATGGATAGAAGTGAGGACGAGTTCTTGCTTGCAAGATGCAGTGGTCCCGCGACCGTCTCAATCTCGAGATCCACCGTTGCGCTATCGCGGTAAAGCATGCGTGCTTCACCTGCCACTTGCACCGTTACAAATGGGCCCAACTTTTACAATACCCAGCTCGCCTCCAAGGCCTCGCACTAGGGTTTGCGATATTATTTTGCTGTCTGCTCTGGTATCAGGGCAAAATGGCACATCCAACACGCCGTTGATGCACACACGCTTTCGTGCTCCTGTTTGTATGGTCCGCGCCGCCTTGGCGCGTTCATCTTGACGTACCTTTCTTGCCTGGATCGACTGCTGTACGTCATGCTTCTTCACCTCCGTCGCATCAGGACAATCCCTTGCCCAATGCGGGCCCTTGCAGATCAGACAGCCGATAGATGTGAGGCCGAGACTAGCCTCGGTTCCTTCGGTCGTTCACCCTTAACAGCAGATCCGGTCTGATGCTGCTTCATGCCGCCCGGTTTGTTCTGACCATTTTTCTTGCTCTTCGGGGGTGTCATTCTTCTTCAGCTTCGTCGCGTCTCCTCTGGTGGGGCGTAACTCATAGTGCGCCAGGTGTTCCAGGATCCTCGACTCCATTAAGTTCTTGATGCCGACAAACACGTTTTCATGCAGTTCACCCGTCGCCAAGCACCGCTCCCAGACCCGTTCTTCATACTGCCGACGGTCGCGCATGAACTACACCAAGACTGGCTGGCCCAGGTCCATCAGCTTCGGAGGCTTGATGTTCTCGTACACTAGTTACGCCATGGGCATATCGACGTCACCGTTCCTGGTCAATAGCCCCGTTGTGCGCCATCGTCATTTCTTGGTAAGCCAAAATATACTTTATGGCTCAAAAGGGAAATTGCGAAGTGATATTAGTGTTAGCGAGCTAGCTAGACCAAACCTACTTGCCCCAGGGGCCCCACGTTGCGCTGCAAGTTGCTGTTAATGGCCCGTACCACCAGCCGCTGCCGTCGCAGCATCCTGCTGCGTCCGCACTGCTCGCCGCTCATTCGGCCGACGCGCGTGCCCCGCCGTCAGCGAGATCGAGTTTAGGATCTGTCCGCTGCTCATGCTTTAATGCTGCGGTGTCGTCTTGACTCGATTCACCTTCGGAGCACCACAAGGAGGAACGAATTGACTATCAGCTACTGGTAGTGGGTCTTCATGAAAGCAAATACATAACTCCAACAAAGCGTTAATACAGTAAATTTACTGCGATTATATATACATATATATGTACGTATGTCCATGAAATGTTTTTCGCACAGTGCGCGTCATAATTAAAAACGCACCAGAAAAGCAAACGCGGTGATCGAGCACTTGTGCTTTAGCAGTCAAACAGTATTTTTTTACTGCAACTACATAATATGTACGTATATGTTCATGAAATATTCTTCATATAGTACGCGTCAATCAAGACACGTCCAGGCGAATAGACAAATGATGTAGAAAGCAGAATTGGAAAAGCAAACGCCTTCATCCGCAGTCGCGAAAAAAATAACCGACTTTGGGTGGGGTCAAAGTTATAAGCGCACTACTGTCATATTCATAGGAATGCGGTTTTAATGGTAATAAATTATTTATAATATGACCCGCCCTGTGCTGGCACTGCTTCACAGTCGCTTCATCCGCACCACCGTCTCCCCGGCGGTGGTGCTTATGCAAAGACAGAGCAAAACGAGTCTGGAACTCCGCGCAGTAAATAACCAAATTTTACAAAATTTAAAGATCTTTAACTTAAATTACGGATTGAGACAATGACAAAAACATATTAATATTATAGCAGATTGTCAATAGGATTTTTAGATACAAACTTCGAAGTATATATTTATTTGGGGCGCGCACCGCAGATGAGGACGTCAGAACCGAGCCGGGCAGGCAATAACAATAAAACAAGAGCTAAACCAACTCCCCACACATACCGGTATTTCCGCCATCTTGAACAGCCCACCAGCACTTGCGTAAACACCATTTTCATCGTCGAAGGGTGCCCAAAGCCAAAAAAACGTCGAAAATGTTGCGTCTTGCGGAACATACCAGGGGCTGCATAGTTCGACGCGACTTGAAGCCCATAATACCTTGTCTCACCCGAAGAACACTGTAGTTAACGCGTCTAGCGTTCTGTCTTCATTAACCCTCGAAACATCTCTTCAGTGGAGCGATTCCCGCAGACTTTTAGGACGTCCAAAATCCTAGATTTTACTCTACACCTCACATAACGGTGCATTCGGCGCAGCCCTCTCGCCCAGCGATGGCGTTGATCCTAGATCTGTGCTAGGGGGTCTAGCACAGATCTAGAATCGACGTCGCCTGTCCTAAACCCCTGATATCATATAAATACACTTTATAAACCTATGCTTACCGCCACCACTTCAACCCAGGAGCACTTCCGCATTGCTTACGCGCCCGACACCGGACGCGCTGCAGATACGTCTCGTGCCCAAGAAGCAGACGACCATGGCCAGTCACAAAGAGAGCTAATCTGAAGGATATTATACCGATGATATTAGACACCTTTTGCTCACATATTTTACGGAATCCGAGGAGTGGCACTCGCGCAGCTGCCTTTTTACGTTACGTTCAATGCGCCTGAGGAGATGTGCACGGTTCGGCGAACCGGTCCGGGGACCGAAGAACAAACCGGATGTTTCCGACGTGCCAACGAAACCACGGCATTTGTGGTTTCGCCGGCTGGAGTGCAGACGAGCTCGGAGCTATGGACTCGGAGTCCCTGCGCTGAGAAGAAGAGCCGGGCCCTACGATCATGAACCCTCCTGCGACAACCACGCGCTCTGACGCCCTCCGCAACCAGGTTGTGAGGCTGGAATGTCCCTCTGAGCTGGATGAGAACGACTAGGACGGTCCCATCTACGTTCGGCTTCGTGAACCACGCTACATACAACCCGGACACTCGAGTGTCTTCATCGTCGATGACTCTCCACGTCGCCCCGGGTGGCTTTGCGAGCTCATATTTTATTCCCAAGACTTCGGCTCTGCGCCATGGCGCCGATGAAATCATGGTTGGCTGGTGCCATGGAGTCTCCTCTACCGCCCAGCCCTCACGCCGACTGAGTCGTTTTCGCTCTCGGTGGTCCGAGCTCATTATCCCTGACTCCGCGGAGGCGCAACTACGGACGTTACTCCTAGAGACGTTCGTGCCTCCGGGTTCCGACTCCACCATCGATCTTCAAGACGGCCAACTTCGGGTGGTCACGGAATATGGGCGGGTCATTTCCATCAGCCCTCTCGACTACGCTCGCAAGTACATGGGTCCTACCCGACCAACTACTCGCGTCGATGATGACGTCGATAGCGACACGGAGTCGCCGTCCGACCTAATTGCTATCGGTCTATCTCGTGGCCGACCTTTACCTCGCGGCGTTCCAGAAATCGCGAGTTTCGTCTCGTGTAAGGCGACAGCCGCCTTCCTCTGGCGCCCCCTCAGCCCGTCGTTCAAGAATTGACCGGGCCGTCCATTACGGTCTTACTCCACGACGAAGCGGCGCCGAGTGCCGCCCCAGCTACGACGACCCTTCGTGAACCGGCACCGACCCTTCGTGAACCGACGCCGACCCCTTGTGAACCTACGCCGGCAGTTGTTCTAGCCATGAATCGCTCTGCGAGCGACCTCGCGCCCTAACGCAGTCCAGATTCAGCCATGAACCCATCGGATGGCGTTTTACGCTGCTATCGCGGAACTCGCGCGGACAACACAATCGGTCTTAGCCCAACAGGCGGCTTCTCAACATGCATTTCAGGAGCAACTTTTGCAGAGGCTTCCAACTGCCACTACAATGGCAACGACCAACCAGTACGAAGCGCCCGCACCTGAAGAACGTGGTCGGACCAGCTCGGAGCCAACTGCAACGTATCGAGATGCGCATGGGCGTCGCGTTCGGCGCACCCACCGGGACAGAAGTTCGAGTCCACCTCCCAACGATCGGCGCTCACATAGTCGCCCGCGCTCCGTTCATCGTCACCGCGACAGCAGCATATCAGCGGATCGCGGTCATGCCGGCCGCGGATCGCCGCACCGACAACGATATCTGCCTTCACGCCGCCACGGAAATGGTGGCGAAGGAACTGGCTTTCGCCAGGAATCCCGTACGCCACGGGGCATCCAAATCGGTTCAAGCAGTCCATACCGATCGCGGTCTGAGGGTCGATCCTACCATAACATTGGGAGCCCTCACAGCCTTAATTGCAGCCACGACGGCTGGGAGTATGCCAGTCCCCGGTCTCAGTACAGCGATATCTCGCGGGCTCCTCGGCGGATGCCGCATCAGACCTCGCCCCAGGATTACACACCTTCGGTATTACGCGGACGCCGCGGTGGTGCAGACTTGGAACTTCACGGTCATGGACAGATCCAAGATGAACCGTCGGTGCTTGTCGGAACCGCCGGTTTCCGACCGACTCAAGCTGAATTGCGCGTTCACCAGATTGCCAAAGTTGGACCCCGGCCGATGGGTGAGTTTATCGAATCTAACATGTTTTCTTTCTGGCAGATGTCTGCCCTCGACAGGGTCTCTGCTATTCTCCAGCAAGAAGCATTTCGTGGACACTATCGTGTCACCAAAGTGACGGCTAAGATGATTTTCGCTGTGGACTTTGGAACGAGACCTCTTGATCACTTCCTTCCGCCACCCGCCCAGGGTGACGGTGGTCGCACCGTCGTGCATGACTCCACCACATGGGCATCGGGAGATACTCCGCCAGGCGGCTATATTGAGACTACTGCTGCTGGCTTTACATTGCATCCATGAAGTGGCCACTGAGTGGTACCCCAATCCGGTCGTTAATGTGTTCGCTGCAGTCCACACCGATTCTCTATCTCGTTTGCTGAACGATGCCCCAGGGCGGCTCGTACTCGCCATGGTGAATCTTTACACACACGTGTTCACGAGGCTGTTCTTGCTAATCAGCCAAAATTATGAAGCCACCCTGCTTGTCGACCAGGCTCGTGCCATTATGGCTACGGATTCTCCAGATTACAATCGGCTCGTGCGCCAAGTCATCGACCGAGGGTTGCTCTCAACGTGGGCCCGAGCCGAGACCCCTCGCTTCAGCCATCTGCTGCGGCAACAGCACGTCCGAGCCACAGTCGCACACGTCCCAGTTCGCAACGACCGTCCCGTCAGCGTCGCCAGGAACCTGCGACGGTTCCTGATAACATTTCCAGGCAACTTCCTCAACAGGACGGCAAAGCGGTCTGTCTACGGTTCCAAACACAAAAGGGTGCGATTTTCGTAATTGCAAATATGCTCACGCTCATGTGCAGCTTTCAGCGGAGGTGGTGACTTATGTCACCGGCAAACACGGGGCCCTAGTTACCGAACACCCCAGCCTCCAAGCGTGACGCATCGGAGGCGAGCAGCAGACAGATAGTTTGAGTTCATACACGACTTCTGCTCACGTCTCTACTTCGCCTCTATTCGTAAACGGTCAACCGACATCGGACGTTGACCAAAGCAGCTTGACACGTCGGACGTGTCCGCACTGGCCGGCCGGGTCCAATCTTACCTCTCTGTACCAAAAGGGTCAGGGACTATCATACTGTCGTTCGATGGCGGGGCTCGGAGCCCACTAGCCAGTGCTTACGCTTGCTGTGTTTGGTTACAACCGGGAAAACCTAGCTGGTGGTCAGCCACAGCGCTATCACCTGGAGGCACGAACAATGAGATGGAAGCAGATGCCCTGCTGACGGACTTCGGTGGATTTGCTCTCACCACCGGCAACGCCCCGTTCGGATCATCGGTGATTCGGCCATCGTGGTAGGAATGGCTGCAGCAGCAATGCGCGTCAAAGCTTCAAATTTGATGTCATACCTCCGCCAAATTCGTCAGTTGCTCACGCGTTTACTGCTGGTGGGTTTACAATGGGTACCAAGATCATACAACGTTGCATCAGACGCCCTCTGAAACTGGATCATGGACTGTCACCAGACCGATCCTTCCACGCCGAATCGGAATTTACGGAGTGCCCACTGACAGCGGTTCAATGGGTCGACCCAGTAGCGCGGGGGTGCCCACCGATCCGTTGGGTTACGCAAGGTGACTACGATCGGCAACAATGGTCTTCTCGATGGTCACTGGTCATGTTGGACTTCCGGAGAATCGAACATCTCATTCAGCATCGATTTTTGCGTCGACACGTCGTCCACATTCCTTGCCTTCCACGTTGCGGTGGGGACCCGTCCACAGTGGACACAACAGCACGCAACGAGGAATCACCGGTCGACACGGACATTCGACGGGAGTGTATCGTAAATGGTATCACGCGATGTGTACCGTTGGGTGTTTTCCGCAAGTTTCAGTATCTTGCGGTCACACACCATATATCGTTTCCAATTAATCGTATTTTCCGGAAACCAAGTTCGGATCGCCTCACACTCCCTCTCGAAGACGTCAAGTTCCTGACTGCTATCGTGCAGTTACCAAACATGGGCACTGAAGGTACACTCAGAGTGTTTCGAGGTCAGACCTCGCGCGACGGCCGCCCTAATAAGGCCCAACGGTCTAAAATGTATCGACGCCACCTGGCTTCGTATCCGGAGCTCGAGCTCTTGTGCAGAATTGCTGAACACGGCGTGGTCCCACATTGGCGCTACCCAGAAGCCAGACTCGGGGTACGGCCGGTACCACGCAATTATCCCAGCGCGATTGCTGGTGTTGATATCGTCACGCATCGCTTGCTGAAGGATTACTACGCCAGGCGTTGTATTCTTGCCACGATGGCTGGTTTAACAGTAGATCCTGGGTTCCATTCCAGCGCGTTCGCTTTGGTTCCCAAAAGAAATATCCCTTTATCAAGTGACGGGAGAATTATACACGATCTATCCGCCCCCGGGGAGCTCAGTTAACGACGCTACGGATTCGACACTGTCACCGGACGCTAGATGGGACCAATTCTCCTGCATTGCATTACGCATCCTGGGTTGCGTAACAGGTACCCGGATGCTCTATATATGCGCTCGTAGCGGATATAGCGGAAGCCTTCCACCACGTGCCAATGCACGCTCGGCATTCCTCCGCATTTGGGGGAACCTTCCCACGATCACAAATAGGCATCGTATCCGGTATGGCGGTGTTTGGACGGCCTCGCCAGGGTTCTTTGCCGTCATGGGCAAAGCATCACGCCATTATCAGCGCACAGGCGCTTCCTATATCCTCGGCTACCCAGAGCCGTTTTGGGTGTTCCGATGGGTAGACGACATCGTCGTTATTGAAGTCGATATCGGAGATCGACTACTTCAAGCCGAACGAAGGCTACGCGATGCAGTCAAATTGGTGTTCGGCTCAGACGGCTGGCACGAAGGCAAGTTCAGCACCTGGTCACGACAAGTGCATGCAGTGGGGATCGATTGGAACATTTCCGATACAGCGTGACCATCCCGCAGAGGAAGATAATGAAGACTAAGCAAGTGGTGGCAGCCACGCTAGCTATGAGATTCGTCTCACTGAAGCGTCTCGACAGCGTTGTCGGTGTATTACGCCATGTCATCACATTCATTCCGATCGCAAAGCCGTTTATTCAGCGACTTGTTGCCGCCCAGCTAGCGACCAAGCGTTCCGGACTCACACGCACCCCAATGACGGAAGCATTGCGAGCCGATCTGCAGTGGTGGAAGCAATTGGTGTTCGAGAACGAGTTCGCCGGTGTGCCCATGACAATGTTTAATGCGGAACTCCCGGAGGCAGACGGATGGGTTGTCGTCCACCACAACAAACAGGTCATAGCCTACCGCTTGACTCCAAAACAAGCTCAAAGCTTTGAACTTAATACGACAGCATGCGAAGCGGACATTGCATGGATAACCTTGCAACTAGTGGAACATTGGATATCTATCGATCCCAGTCAGGCCAGTTGGGTCACATTAGGATATACGTCCGGAACCGGTGGGAATCCAGAATGCTGGAAACCATGAATAGCAGAGACCCGGAGGCCCAGCAATACCTGAGAGCCCTAGCACTTGCGCAGGCTCACAGGAAGCTGACTCACAGCAAGTCGAGTTTTAGACCGGACATCTGAAACCAGACAATGCGACGTGCATTTACCAACTCACACGTATGATCGTTGTCCTTTTCAGACAGAATGGAGCAAATTAAGCAGTCAACAGCAAAACTCAAGCGAGCTTCCATCAACAACAGCTCACTTCGGACGTATGAGAAACGATTCAAACATTGGGAAAACTTCTGCGAGGAGTTTGGTTTCCCCGTCTGGATCGACAGTCTCCCACAAGAGAGGCAGGCACGAATCGTCGGCCTGTTCGCCGGATTATGCGTACTCGAAGGGCATAACTCTCGAAAACAAGGTAACAAGTTCCAGATATGTGACGGTAAAATGGCAGCGGTCGCCTTTGTCCATAGGAGTGTGCGGAACGCACGCATCAACTACAAGACTTTGGAATTTAAGCTTATTGCTCGAGGCTTTAAGCGCACCAATAGCAGTGTGGACAGGAAGCAACCTGTCACCACACCCCTGCTGCTCGAGATGCGTCAACAACTACGACAACAGCGGACGATAAACAATGCGGACGAAAGCAATTTACTCTGGGGGTCAATCGTGATGGGGTTCTTCTTCCTCGACAGAAGCTCGGAGCTTTGGGGGCCCATCACCAAGGACGACGTCGCCGGAGGAATCACCCATTGCGTGAAAGCCGATGATGTAGTTCTCCGAAACCAGCGCGAACAGCAGACGGGCTGATCTCAGGAGATGCTGTTTCCGTGGAGATTACCTATAGATCACACAAGGGCGACCCGACCCGGCAGGGCAGCACCATCCGACATTATCAGTCAGGAGTACATACTATATACCCCGTGCGGGCAGCGGAACTTTGCCTCCGCATTCGGAAACGCTGGCAGATGATCGGGAGACAACTCGGCCCTTATTTGACATTGGTTAGTCGGACCAAGACCACCAGCAAGACAGCGGTGGCCAAGGCAATCAAGGACGCAGCAAAGGCAACAGGTGCATATCAAAGCGAATACTCAACGCATTCGCTACGAATAGGGGAGCTTGCGCTCTACTAGCTGCGGGAAAAAGCGAATTGGTGATTAAACTCATGGGACGTTGGTCCAGTTGGTGCTTCTCAGTCTACACGCGTCTAAGACCCGGAATGCTGAAGGACGTCGCCAAGCACATGATTCGAGCCTCAGCTTGGGAGTGCCCCACGGACCACAGGGGGACTTGAGGGCCAAGCTGCTCTAACTAATCAAGTACTTGCCCCGAATCAGTTGCCGTCATCGAAGACACCAAAGGAAATTGACACATTTTGCTCACGTAAATTACGCCTTTTGTTCATTAACAACAAATCGCAGTTCGCGTTAAAAGCCAAAGAGCTGTGCTCGCTCCCACTGCTTGGCGAGGACAACGGAACTTCCCAACATTTTGTAGCAATAGATCTGCATAGCTGCTGCTGTGTTTTGGACGACTTTGGGCGTCGAACTGGACAGCAGGTGACCTTAGACTGGAGGCACCGACTTGTCGACAGCGGAGCCTTGGACCTAGTTTTGTGACCTCAGAATCTGCCACTCGCCATTGTGCTGCTGCTCCTAGATACCGTGTATACGTTGCTGTTGTTCTTGGGCGCTATCTTCGTCTTGTCTACTCCGGTGCCGCGCGTGTTGGCGTCACCGTTGACGTCGTTGCAGCTGTATCCGTCCGTGGCGTTGCTGTCCATTTGGCAAATGGTGAAGGCGCCCTCGAAATATGTGATAGCTAGTCAAATTGCCTTTAATATTTAATGCATTTTAGTATATGTATGCTGTGAATTCCTTCAGCTTTGACGAGTTTGGTTCCTTACCGAAAGGGGGCCCGTTTTCCGTAAAGAACGAAAGCTTTTGACGAAAAAGTTGGCCTGGTCTTGCACACACCTATCCCTGTGTCCCGGTCATGCCAACATTTTTCCGTAAAATACGTGAGCAAAAGGTGTCTATTAATTCAAAGTTACTGAACAAGAAGTGAAAGCATCTAACCAGTAGTCAATATAGTATGAACGCCTTGCCATTACTTAGCAATCACCTCTCATGCGAATATTGGCTTGCCTCATATCAATTCCGTCCTCGTAGACGCTCAACGGCCAGCGCAGTAAGAGAATCAGCACGAGGCTGCCACTTTGCTCGTCAATGCTCGTCGATGCGGAACTGAATGCGAATTGGAGCTACGGGTGGACTGCCTAAACCCAAATTTAGGACAGTGTCGTAAATTTAGGTTTAGAATGACTCAAAGCCCTGCGGGGATCGCTCCAATGACAGAGACTGATGTTTTGTGCTTGAAAGAAATAGATTGAGACTGATGTTACTGTGATTGATGGGGCCCATCGTGGTGTTAAATATTTCGAAAACTGCGTGTGATTGTGATTAACAGCAGTGAGACTATTACGTCAGCGCTAGTTAGCGTCCCAGACGCAATAGTCTCACTGCCGTCCAGGGATCATACAGGCAAAACTTGTGCTCATTCGCTTTTTCACAGCGAAGGAACGACCATGAGCTGTCGTTCTCCATGGAGTTTTCCAGCTGACAACCACGTAAAGGAATTGAATATTCCCGATGCTGTTCCAGTCGGTGCGGTCATCGGGAAAGGTCTCAGCTACTGCAAGTCACTTCGTGAAAGACATGGCGTTCGTTGCTCCGTGGATGAGGTTGACCGAAAAGTGACATTAACAGGGACGCCAGCCGGCGTCAAGAATGCGGAAAACGATCTCACAAACCTGTTCGCGGAATTCACGATCACGAACTCCTCCAAGCCTAAGCTCGTGTGCAAAGTTGTCGTGCGCGATGGGCCTAGACGATGGTGGCGGTTTAAGAAAATCGAACGTGCCACGAGTAATGCAAATGTGAAAGCATATCCGTATCGCCTTGAACAATCGCGCTCGGCACCCGCCACTGCGAGTGAGGACAAGTCTTGGATTAAAGATCTTCACGAGGACGATACGGAAAGTGCGACGGCCCGGCTCAAAGGCAAAGCGGCAAAGATAAAGATTGATTTCGGAGCATTGTGCTTTAAGCTAAATTCGTGACATTGCCACGATTCAAGCATGTCGTGGCCTGAACTTCAGAGGCTGCGCAATCCCGAAGACTTTTCTACTCGCTGGTCGAACGTGTGTGATCGGACGTCACCTTCTTTGGAAGCTCTGCTTGACGACCTGGAGCAAAGAACGAAGGAAGGTGTAGCCCCACTGAAACGTTTATGGGTGTACTTGGGATACTTCGACGGACAGCAGCAACTTGCAGAGGACCTAGGAAAGAAATGGGAGCTGAAATACCATTTCGTAGACGGCAACTGGAAGCTGCACAACGTACACAAAAGACACTCTTAAAAATACCCCGGAGGGGAACAGTCGCTCAGGAGTGAGCGGCCACAACTTTGCTGCGGCAGCAAAAGCAGCAATCACAGCTACCGCAAGTAAGTGCGAAGTGCTGGCGGTGCCCATGGAAGCAACGTCGGGGCACGACCCACCCGACACAGGACAACCATTGAACCCAGGGGGTTACACCATCGACGGCTGGACCCGGACACGGAACGGAGGCCATGGATGAGGGCATGAAGCCCACAGGGGACAACGGACAGCCAGCTCCCGGGCGGAAGGGGCGACCCTTCCCAGAGGTGAAAGATTCAAGTCCCGAAACGGACGGGGCCTACAGTAGTGCCCTTCCTACAACGGGACCTACCGATGACTCACCCCAGCGTGAAACATGGGGCGACAAAATCAGAGCGCACCGCCCAAGCAGGGATATAATTACGGAGGAGACAGCACGGACATCTCATATGCTAGACGGCATCTGGAATCCGGTGCAAGTAAAACAGCTCATGGCTACAATGCTCACAAAGTGGGACCTTACGGTAGCACCATGGGACAATGAGGTTGACGCAATGCGACAGGAAGCGTTGGCGCCGGCTAAGGCCAGCTGTGATGAAAGTATACGAGCCTGGACGGAGCGAGAGAACCACATCCTACTGAAGTATCTGAAAGGGAATTGGAACTGCCTCACCCTCCCAACTTTATTAAGGATATTTTGATAAGTGAACACCGGGCGATCATCGAGGACATGCACGAAGAATACTACAACTACACGCTCACGGCAGCACTGCCAGCAACCGTGAGGCTGGCCAAAAACGTCCCCCACGCAATAGTTTTTAGAGAACTATTCACCGCGAACACAGATAAAAGAACAGGACACAACTTGATGAGAGCGCTGCAAACTGATGTCAAGCGGCTCAGTTTTGACGGACTGCACACTCTCAGTTTCGTGTTTTATTCAAGAAGAGCGGCAACCAGATGGGCCTTGAAGGCCATGCGTTTCCAAAAAGCAGTGAGTATCTTCCAAGACACGTCCCGACGTCTCGAGGAGGAAGGTACTGGGCATTATACCACTGCGCAGCTGGAAATCTAGTATGCAATTCGCATATACGGTGGAGACAAGCTGGGGTTGGCGGCAATTTCGCGAGCTTTTGCGCAATTCTCAGAAGCAAAGGTGCTTGACGTGGAATATGCAAGGGCCTCACTCACAGACATCTACGACAATCGATATGACACCATGCGATTTGCACAGACGACGTGTCCAAGTCCTCTCCAAAAGTATCAAAAATACTGCTGGATGGTACATCAATCCCAGTGCATCATTTCCAACAGCATTTAAGACTGCCATGCGCCAGATGCCTCAACCCGCGGCATGGCACCAAACGATGCACCCTAGCATCTACAAAATGGAGAAGGCCCGAGCACGTGCTACCAGGGCTTACAACGGACAGGTGGCGCAGGACGACCAACCGACCAGCTGCAAGAGTGGAATATCACGTCGCAACAACTGATGCACTGGTACGGATGCTTACACAGCATCAACAGCCACCTTAACGGAGACGTCCCTCACGCCAGTACATGCGGACAACGAGGCGGGAGCAGCAGCTATAGATAAGGGAGGCCACCTACCGCCCGTATTGGCGGAATTAACGACTGCACGACCAAAACGCTCGATAGGAGCGGAGGTCAAAGCTGCGGGACAACCGGATGCAAACAGATACTATACCAAGCACTCGAAGACGAAGAAATCTGGCGAGAAGCAGATGACAACGACCACGGTGGAGGTACAGAAACCGTCACAGAATGCACTCAACATAGCGCACAAACCGACGTCAAGCGTGTCGGCTCGGAAGGCACCCAATGTAGGGGACTCAAAACAGGGGAAGGTAGTCAGGACAAAGGACGGAGCGGGAAAGGAGCACAATGTGCAGTCCAAGGAAGGCTCCGCAACTACTACAAAATCGAAGGGCGGGCGCAAACCTCCCACTCGTTTTGAGGCATGTCAGCGCAACGAAGCCTCGGAAGGTACGGTATCCTTGCTGACTCGGACAGTGAAGTTGAAGGCGATGAGTCGATGGAGATGGACGCCGAATCCTCGGACAACGCACGAGGAATGGATGATGCGCTGCATGCATACACTGAGGAAAAGGACAGTCACAGCTACTCGGACACGGAGATGCTGGGGAGCAGATACAGAACGAGGGTCTATCCAGCACGCATGCCGGGGCACACCAATATGTCCACGCTGAGGAGAAACCGGATGCGACCATGATGAACGAGGAATTTAAGGATGCAAACACAGGGCACAATGCAGCTCAGGCAACAAAAAAGGAACAACCGATGACGCCCGCTGTACCTATGGGAATATAGACGGAGGTTACCACCTCACGCGCCTCAATCGCAAGAAACTACACGACTACAAAGTTCGACTACCGGAAGGGGCGACGAAGGGAATGCAGGAGAGCATGGCGAACTACATCACTCAAGCCGGGGCGGGGCAGGCCCAACTCGCACCTGCAGAGGACGCAGATCCCTCGGCACAGCAGGGAACAGAGAAGCACGCCAAGCCTGAGGACGAGATTGTGCCAACAACGCCAGACTCCCAAGAGGACATGACAATGGGGAAACGCACGTCGGAAAGGAGGAAGGGGACAGGGATCTCCCGTCAACTAGGGCAGTGGCTTAACAGCTTTTCTGGCAAAGAGGTAACAGTGGAAGCAAACGGGTAGTGCGCCTTCCTGGCGCTCTATGCTTCCACCACTAACCATTCTGCACCGCAGTTGAACAACAGTGGCCCCAACGTGCGCCATGATACGGAACTCAATCGGTCGATCTACTCTCTAATGATGATTAACTTACGACGGTAGGCTTGATTGACCCAATTCAAGAATGTGGCAAGCTATACCCGGACAGGCCGCTGTTCTAGTCGCAGGCATCAGCCATTGCGGTATTATATGCGCACTACGACGCTGCGCGCAAGAGAACGGCAGACAAGCAGGTTCCACCCACGTGCTGGGCAGGCCCGCACGAACTTCGTGCTATGGCCCAATATCTCCGGGAACCGATATTAGTGTTCGATGCTAACTCGGCAAATGATGCGCACGTCCAGCGGTATTTTTATCAACAACATCGTTTACCCAGGGGCACCGATCATTAAAGTGGTTATGGAGAGGCACTCACAGACCGACAGGCCACGGAATATCTACATGCTGGACCTTACACGTCATGCCCACTTTTCTGGTGTTGCGCCATCATGAAAGGCACTTTTATGGGGTCAGCCACGGAGACCTTTTCCTGAAGTGGCGTGCCGAGGGAGACCCAACTTTCGCAAACACCATCTCGAATACCTATGAATGGCAGGAGACGATTAATAATGTGACAGAAACGGAAGCCATGGTTGATTTACAGGCCGTTAACCAACTAGCAGACTTAGAGGAGGTGAACGCACTTATGATGAAGCGCTTAGAGATGCGACTACGGCTCGACCTTGTCCACGCGCGACTAGGACTGCCCATCCTGATCAATTCAGACGTAGATTGCGATTGGACGACATCCTCATGACAGAAGAAAGCAACATTCATTCTGCGTATGGAATTGGCACGTATGCAGCGAGCTCGCAGTCTGAATTAGACGAGCCGGAGTCCAGTGAACGTTTGCCGCTTCGACAAGCCAGACCAGCGACTGGGGAAACCGTGGCAAACTCCTACTTCAGGATATTAAGGGGGCCTATGGACGACGTGGACATCCCTTTCGATGCATTGGTCAGCTCTGCCAACGGGAAAGCTTTCGCGCTTTGGTGCAACATGTACAGGAGCAAACTAAACATCCCGGTCACCAAACGCAGAAACTCGAAGCCAGGTGACATTAGGAAATGGCTCCTCGCTTCTCCGGACGCATTACAGCATCTACTTGCATTCTGGCCTTATCCAGAGAAGGAGGCAAAACGATGGCCAACAGACACTCTAGTCCGATGGGGGCGCATAAAGCATATCGTGAACAAGTTGGCGCGCTGCACAGATTAGCTGCGGACGTAGAGATACCACGCACGACAACGCAATATTGTGAGAAATGGCTCAAAGAAAGCGAGGATGCCTCTATTCATCACCTCACGGCACAGACGCGAGCGCGTTCTCTCGACAGATGGAGGCAACTCGAGCAATGGGTACACGCTTCAAAGTGCCGCGCAAAACCAGTGGAACTCACAGAAAAAGAATGGTGCATCCTGCACATATTAACATGCACAACTACTGACTGGAAGGATACCCCCATGGGGAGGACACCAAATAGAGCAAGACGACATTGTATGGTGAGTTCCCGTTCATACGCACACTATGTCACGGTATTATAGAGTACGACGATTGGAGTGCAGCGACACTGGCGCCAGCAGGTCATGCATGGGGGATCAAAGTGAGAGCGACACCTCAGACAAAGAGGTCGATGGCCGCAAATAAAGGCACACATGTGCATGACGAGCCTGTTCTGGGGGAGCAGCCGGAACAGAGCAAGCGGTTCAAAAGCGAACGCCAACTGCCTACCAAGAAGGATGACGAAAACGAGAAAAAGGCGATATCTGGTACAACAGCACCAGAGAAGCAGAAGAAACAAACAACCAGATCAAACACACAACATCAAGACCGGACGGAGACCGCTGCAGACGCAACTCAAGACATTAGATGCTATTACGACGCGTTGACGAGTGACGACAAGCAGCAAGATATTCACAACAAATTCAGGGAAGATAAGGCGAAACGAGCGCAGAGAAGAAAACAGCTTGACACTGAACAAACAAAAGCGGAGGCAGGACATGACCTGCACTCACATGACCAGACGTTCGGGTTCATCACGGACTGGGCGCGACAGCCAGAGACACAGCACGTTGGTTTAGGTCCTTTGGGGACTCTGACGACCACGGTAGATCAGATGTGATATTGCTTCAAGAAACACATGTGGAGAGGGCGGAAATTACCAAGTATCAGAAAATGTTCACCAACGGGTGGGGTTTCCGACAAGAGGCGGAACAACAGACGCGATCATACTGGTCACCATCACGAGGGAAAAGAGGTGGAGTGGCCGTGCTAATTGACCCTTACTGGGCCTATCAGAATGCAACGCCCATATTCGAGTCGCACTGGAATGCCCACTTCATGGCGATACAAGGCTATCTTTAGGGAAACACACAATAGTGTGCAATGTATATGCACCTCACACTTATGCGGAACGCGAGAAGTTTTTCGCGGCCTTACAGCCCATTGATTTCCCAAAGGGGTAGCTGGTGCTACTAAGCGGCGACTTCAATTGCACACTCGATGATAAAACAGATCGGAGCCACAGCACCAACGCCTCCGGGCACAACTCTCCCGGATTACGAGACCTGCTCACTATGTGGGGCATGCTCGACCCAGTGGTCATTGCCAGACCATCGAGATGGGAACCAGAAGACCTTCAAAAGCTTCATCAGGAAACACATACATATATCTACACCATCCCAGGAAAGGGCGAAGCCTCATCGAGATTGGACCGCTGGTATGTATCGCCCGAAACTCTTCAGTGGGTCGCTGCATGGAACATTACCCAAGGCACCGCACCTGCGGACCACTACGGAGCAAAAGTGCACTTGCAGTCCCCGAGGACCCCATCAGGGTCCGCCGACCCGCCAGAATTCATCCGGCACCGGTCTATGCGGCCACAGCCGTGGCAGAAGTCACAAAGTACTTGCTCCAAGACTTTCAGGTATACTTAGAGACACAGACACCAAGGGGCGGCTGATTCGGCAAATCGCTGGAAACAGCTAAAGCGAAAAATTGCACGAATTACCAGGAAATGCATCAGCGAGCGCAAACGGACTATGCGTGGAACGCTCAAGCAAAAAATGACCAGACTTGTGCGACAACAACAGCGGCTGCAAGAGGAACAACGAGGGCTGTTGGCGAATGTGAGCACAATCACAGACCTATTTGACGGACTCACACTGGAGGACGCTAGAGGACCGACACGGGCGGCCCGATTACGACGGGCCATAGCAGACTGCAAGAGAGCCCGCTCGGATTACGGACAGCAAAAGTTATACAGGGCGCAACTCACTGGACTGGGAAAACCACCAGACACCTGTTCCGGAGGGTATCGTCGAAATTCAGCGACAACACGATACATAAACTGGACCTGGTGGAGGGGGCCCACAGCGAGGGGTGCACGCAAAGGCAGATATTCTAGCAGACGCGTGGACACGAATACTCCAGCAGGCCACGGCAGACCCAAGATACATCGAAGAAGTGACCAAGTGGACGGCGCAGACAGAGGGCTCAACCCCGGAACTAGATGCAACCGCTGACACGATCTCGGACGAGGAGGTACGAACAGCGATCCACGCTTTTAAGGACGGGAAGGCGGGCGGCCCGGACCGACTGGGAAACAGATGGTACCGGGACTATGCGGACCAAATAGCACCTATACTCACCACGCTTCTCAACTTGTGGTACGATGAAGGTCACTTCCCCACTTCCTTTCTCGAAGCAGACATATTTAGTCTAAAAAAATGTGGCAAGCAAAGCAACGCGCTCAACTACCGCCCACTGGCGTTGTTGAACACGGATTACAAAATCTTCACACGCATACTGGCCAGCAGAGTGAGTCCGACGCTGACAGAGCTGATTCACCCGAATCAAAATGGCTTTGTCCCGGTAGAACCATTCATGACACGCTCGATCTATGCGATGCGGCTCAACGCATGTCGATGGCGGATCCTCACAGGTAGCAGCCACAGCCGTACTTCTCGACTTCAGGAATGCGTACGATTCGCTTGACCGAACATACATGCTGAAGGTTCTCCGTAGACAAGGCTATCCTGAAAAAATTGTTCAGGCGGTGCGGAGGCTCCACGTTGGAACGACTGTGCGTTTCTTAGCGAATGGAGAAAAGTCGCGCACTGTGAAAGTCACGAGCGGGATAAGGCAAGCATGTCCGCTTGCACCAATGCTGTTCATCCTTGCCTAGGATCCCCTGTACCGGAAGCTCGACGGATTCCTAGGGGCCAGAGGGATCATCATCCAGTCGGAAGCAGGGCGTTTTGAATTGAGAGTTGCAGGCTACGCAGACGACACGACGGCATTCGTTCGAGACCCGACCGACATACCTGTCTTGCTTAGAGACCTGGACACCTTTGGAAAAGCGTCAGGGCTGCAGATCAACGCTGACAAAACAGTTATCATCAGATTAAACCCGAAGGGTAAGGATACGGAGACCAGCCTACCAGAAAAGATGGAATTCTAACCACTGGGCACACCGTGTCGATATCTGGGTATACAGGTCGGTACAGAGGTGCACCCGGGCCACTCTTGGCAGATAGCAGGCCAGCAACTTGAAACGAGACTACGGCTTGCCTGCCAAAAGACAAATACAGTCGACCAGCGCAAGTTTAATCGCTGCTGCGGTGTTCATTCCGAAGCTGCTATACATCGCCCGACATGCATGGCCGACTACTACGGACATAAACTTATATGAATGCAAGGATACGCAACTACGTTTGGCATGGACAGTTTACGACGGAGGTGCACGGCGCTAAAGCATGGGCAGACGCGGATCTTGCAGCGCTTCCGCGATCCAACGGAGGCCTCGCCATTCCGGACTTGCGCAGCGAGATATATGCCATGGCCGCGAACGCGGTCAGCCAGTGGGCGGAAAAAGGGACCGAACACGCACACATCGTGGGAGACGTTCTTCTCCACCACACCAGTAAGGTAACCAGCAGAAAACTCATATATCACCTCGGAATATGTGCCGCTCACTACCAGGGGAGTTTGTCAGCACAAAACAATGTGGGCCACAGAGTGAGCATTGTTGAAGGTGGCAGGGGCCCCTGCACCCGAGCTGCCGAGACTCCAAATGGACACGAGTGGAGCGGTGGTGGCATTAGCAGTTGGAGGGATAACCATCAGCTGGGACGGAACAACGTTGATTACGGACGGAAAATTTCTGTTGGAAGCGATCGCCACAGCGAAATCACACGGGGCTGCTAACCAAGTACATTTAGAGTGGCTAAAGTATGTGGAAGTGGACGCACTACGGGTCATGACCCAAGATGGAAATCGCCGAACACTAGCGGAAGCATGTGGATGGATGGGTCACCCGCATACATTACTGAAGGATGTGGTTAGCTGGACACGACTTGAACGGGGTATCGCCAGGTTCGAGTTCAACACCATCCCCACCCACGCTGTAGGCAGGGCCAAAGCGGAGATGATGGTCATTATATTGCTAAGCAACTTTCCATAACTCCTCACAGAAGATGAACACGCGACCGAGGTAAGGTTCACCGCTACCCCAGCGGACCACCCAGTCATAATTCATGCGCGCCGCAGAGAGAAGACGGTGGCTTCTCTCTGCAGAAGTAGCAGTCCACACGGAAATAGCAGGCCCACCACTACTCCGATGCGTAGACGGCCACCAGGACCTGACGGCGCATGCCACGAAGATATTACGCCCAGACGTCGTCGTCCTGGACGTCCACCTCACCAAACCTAAGCAGATTAGTCTGCTTATGGGCTGGCAGGAGAAGGTGGACGCGACACCGCCGTGAGTATAAAGCAAGAGTGGTAGCGGCGGCGATACGCAGAGGAACCAAAAGCTCGAGGACAGAGCGGCCAAATGGGCTGCACAAAGCACGGCCGCGGCTCGGGGGCTAGAAGAGCTGGAATGGAAACGAATACGGAGAATAATTGGTTTGGGCCTGTGGGGTGAGCAACTTATCATCCGGCTAAAACTATATGCTTTTTCACTATACGACGTTACGAATAACAAAATTAGGTGCCCACACGATGGGTGTGTCCACAAAGTAGATGTCGACCTACACCATGTCTTTTGGGCATGCCCGGTAGTGGTGCAGTTACGCAGGGAAATGCTTCTCCCATGGAGGAGACTTGGTGTCCGGGACCACGAGAGTGAGTATGCAGTATTTAGCATGACGCTCCCAGAGATACCTTCGGGAGTATGGGCGATGCTCGACACAGTCGGGAACGAGAATACACATCTGACGGAGGCGATCACCGAACTCACCGAGAGCTGTTGGCGGGTCGGGGCAGCGGTTTACTTAAACGCGGTGTGGCGCTGGAGAGTCCAGCACTTTGACAATCTCAACAACGTCACGCATGGACATCACAAAGCACTCATGACATCTCGACTACGCCAGGGCTACAAAACAGTGCACTTACATATCACCGGACCAGTGCAACGACAGTATGGAGAAACCGCCGCTTTTATGCTGATGCGGGCGCGTAACAAAGGCGGAATGGTGTCGCGCGAATTAGGGGGTCAAATGCCAACATCTACCTGTTATTTTTTGACGGAGGCTCGAGGGGCAACCCGGGGCCGGGCGGCAGCGGAGCAATAGTAGTAAAACCAGGTCGGAACACTGCAGCGGCCGCAGTCTGCTGGTTGGGGTAAATGTCATATGCCAGCAAAGCCACAACGAACAATGTGGCGGAGAACATGGGGCTCCTAATGGGATTGAGAGAATGCGTGAAGCAAAAGTTTTCGCCGCTCCATGTCATTGGAGTTAGCGCGATGATAATTAAGCAACAACGGAAACGGAAACCGCCAAAAGCGGCACATCTTCAACACATATTTCTGGAAGCGCAGGAGGCTTGCCGGACAGATTCACGTGGAACAATGGCACCACCATTTACGCGATTACAATAAAATGACAGACGCTTTAGCAAATCAAGCAATGGACGCAAGGAAAAGCATCCAGATGCATTGAAGGAAACATGGCACAGAATCAACAATGGGCACAGGTGCTGCAGCACCTGGACGGAGATGTCACCCACTGGATGGACAATATTGAAGCCACGAGGCAAGATGGCGTCGTGGGCGTCCTCCCGTAGCGAGGACGCAAGGTGCTCCCTGAAAACATGGAGTACAGTGACGGCGGTGCGCAGCACTGGGCCGGGATGAAGCTAGTGAACGACGTAGGGACAGGCACTAGAACGGACATAGGAAGTCGTCAGCATAGCTAAGTGACATCAATGTACCTCACTGAAAAACGAAACGAACGTACACAAAGACGATGTGCGATTGGCACCTGCGACTTCATCCTGGACAACGACATCTCCTTTCGCTTGCGTTCGTTTACCCACGAAAAACTTTCTGACGAAGCGGCTGACGAAGTCCAGCGTCATCTCGCCATATCGGTCCCAGACGACGGAGATTTTTTGCTACAACCGTTTCCATAAAGGATACTGCACCAAGAGGGATGGCCATTCTGGCGGCCGCTGCCAAGTCGAAGGTGGGCATGGAGTATCGCGGTGTGCAATTTTCCATCAGTTACCTGAACGAGTGTCCTTCGGAGTTCCGTCTCGAGTGTCGTCTGTCGGCAGCGGAAAAGGATGCACTTGGCGCTGAGGAAAAACTCGGTGCCAGGTACTGCTTGAGAAGGTGCTACGAGTGCTTTGTGATGCTTTTCCGAGTGTGATTTTGTCACCTAGTCGTGCATAATGGATCGAATTTTGAAAATTGAAAGTCTACTCTCTCCACCAGCGCCTTGTACGCATTGAATGTTGCGTAGAGGAAATTCTTCCGACACGTCGAATAACCACTGAGCTTGGCGAATAAAATCATGTGTTCTATCCCGTTGTGAAGACTCAAGCCCAGACGAAAGAAGTCAAGGGAGGGGCGTCACCTGGAATATTAAACACACAATAGTAAGAGGATGGTAATCCTCTGCTCTCGTCTCCTTCAAGTGCAAGAGGCGAAGGACCAACTGAGCGATGGACGGACAAGCAGGCAGGCCGGGACTGAACGGGCCGACCCGTTCCGGGCCCAGGCCGCCCAGCGATCTTCAAGCGGGAAGATCGCTGGAAGCGAAAGGACGCAAAGCAGCGGACGGCAGCAGCTGATACGCAACGAGCGGCTGAGAATCACGGGGAACAGTCGCACCCACAAGATGCATGTCTAGGCAGAGTAGAAGAGCAGACACTTCGGATTGCGCCAAGTGCCACGCAAGCACTAGGTGACAGCAGCTAGCACCGGCCTGGTGCCCAGCTAACGACGAATAAAGCAAGAGAAGTGAACTTAGCCGACAGCTATCTCTACTTATATCGAGGTCTCGACGGGCGAGCAGGAGACGGGTATCAGCAGCCCCGTGCAAGTGAAAGCGGTATCAGCAGCCCGTACGGATCGGAGGCTGGGCAGCCCAAGAGCGGGTAGATTAGCCCCCGGTACTTATAGCCCCCGGCGCAGCGTCCGGACGACTTGGAGAACCGACTACCCTAGTACGCAAACTACCCTAGCTAGACACACACAGTAGCCGCCGCTGACTTTTCCTTGTGCTGCTCTGGCGAATCGAGTCCTCGCCGGCCGCCGTTGTGGCCACCGAACACCGTCTGTGGCCAAGGACAGGATCGGCGTGCAGTGCTGGTGAAACATTAAGTGGATAGCGGAGAGCGAACTTACTTGGTGGTCATACTGGGGACTTCCAAACGGTTGTCTCCCTGAGAGACGAGGAAAGCCTTCATGAGGCTTGGCCCTGCGGCACGAACCCAAGCCGTGGCCAGAAAGAGAGTGTGTGCGAAGCCGAGAGAGTGAGAGAGTGAGAGATAAGCCGAGAGAGAGTGTGTGTGAGAGGCAGCCGAGAGAGAGTGTGAGAGGCAGCCGAGAGAGAGTGTGTGAGAAGCAGCCGAGAGAGAGTGTGTGAGAAGCAGTAGAGAGAGGTGTGAGAGAGGAAGAATCAGAAGCCGAAGATATTCTGAGCAGTGCGACCAACTAGCCGAAAAAGAAGCAGTGAATTTAGCAGCAGCACGATGGTGCGAGCGAGGCGAGAGACGCAGCAGTAGATGCCGACGCAGCAGCAGACAGCAAATGATGCAGCAGCGACACCAAGAGCTGATCGGGCGGCGCGACGATCACGCACCCCGATCACCAGGAACAAGACACAGACCATGAGGCTGCAGCTCGACCCCGCGGACGAAGCCCATGACGGCGAGGTCGAGGTGAGCAGCAACGTGCGGATTGCAGCCGCAGGAGATGGTGACGGGCCCGACGATGACCCGGATGACGACGACGATGATGACTGCAACGACGGCCGTGCCAACAACCGTGGTGCTGGTAGCAACCGCGGAGGTGGCAGCAGCCGCGGCGGCAACAACAACTGCGGCAATAACGACAGTGACGATGACAGCAGTAGCGGCGGTGACGACCGGCGTAGCAGCAGCAGCAGGACGTCAGCCAGCCGAGGATCGTCGCACGGACCCACACAGCCGCCAGCCGCCAGCGTCGAATCAGCGAGGGCACGGAGCCGCGCGCGCGACGCACCAGAACGACGACCTGGAATCACTTGACTGGTGGGAGGCATTGACTCCGGGCCAGCAACGGTCAATGGTGAAGCGGTTCATAGTGGACGCGCCCGTCACGGCGGCACCACCCGCGGCACCAATAGTCGTTCCAGCGCTGACGCAGCCGAGGCGCACCAAGTGCAAGCAACTGCACATTGAGGATTTCAAAGGCACTGCCAGTGAATCCGTGGAGGCGAGGCTGGCGACGGTGCCCCAAGAAGTGGAGAGGCAGACACGACTGGGCGGCGACACCTGGTCCGCAGACGAGCTCTACTATGGCGCGACATCTCACCTGAAGGGTGCAGCAAACAAATGGCTCATTGGTATCACGGAGACTATGGGAGAGGATGACCGAACGTTTGGGTACCTTGTTCGCAAGATGCGTAAGAAGTACGGCCGCCGCGACAACCCATGGCAGGTCCAGCAGCGGATGGCCAAGCGAGTGCAGCAGGCCGGTGAGCGCTTGAGTGACTTCGCGGACAGCCTGACGGAGATCGGGTTCGGCGAGCGGTTGCCAGCAGAGTTGTACGTGGAGGCGTTCCTGAACGGCATCAATAACGAAGTGACAGCGATGCAGGTGCGAGCGTCGGAGCCGCAGACACTGGAGGAAGCCGTCCAGTTTGCCATCGACAAGTGCGGCGAGTACGGTGAGGGTCACCGCGTTACCGACTGGCGAGTGGAGAAGCGCCGGTACCGCGAGGACCGAGAGCTGACAGCTGATGAAGGAGTGTCGACGGCTAAGAAGAAGAAGGCAAGTCCAGATGTAGCCGACCAGATCGATTGGAAGAAGCTCGGACTGGGCTTCGGCGGCGATGCCGATTCGCCACCCAGTTTCGACACTTCTGGCAAAGCAGTCAGCGGATTGGCTAAGACTGCCAAGAAGGACCCACTGTCGCTTGCGGATCCTCAAGCTCTGATGCTTGTCGCAGGAATGCAAGAGAAGGCAGCCAGCAAGACAGCTGAAAAGCCAAGCAAGCCGAAGGCGGCGCAGACACTCGAAGTGAAGGCGGAAAGCAGGACCGGACGCAGCTTCGCAGGCGACGCCCGATGCTGATCAGCAGCAGCACAGCCAAGGCCAGCGAGGTACATGGCAGAACCGAGGCAGTGGCGGCGGATATGGACGCAGCGGTCGAAACTACAGCAGTGGTCGTGGTGGCAGAGGTGCTCGCAGCTACAGTGAAGGCCGTAATGGAGTCGAGAGCTACGGACCACCTGACGGCCGGTCCATACATCAACGGAAAGCGGAGACCCCATGCAACTATTGTGGCCAGCTCGGTCACTGGTGGCGGGAGTGTGCTATCCGTCTCGCGGACTTCGGAGGCATGACGGTGCAGCAACAGCAGCCACCGCAGCAGCCGGTGGCGGCTGCCAGCAGCGGCAACGCAGCGAGCGGTGCACCAGACGCGACACCGAGTCCGGGAAATGCCCAAGGGCAGTAGAGGCGGGGGCTCTACTGTCTGAGTCGCACGAACGCCCCAACGGAAGCGACGTCGCCGGTCATTGTGTAGAAGTACAAGGTGAACAAGGTACACACGGTGACAGCAGCTCGGTGAGTGGAGAAAACGCACGTGCCGGTGGAGAGGTGCGAGATGAAGGTGGTGTCAGTGCGAGGACGCCCACGGCAAGGAGGAGAGAACGGAGGAAGAGCTGGATGCGACGAGAAGAAGAAACCCGCGCAGCTGACGACGCGCAACTACCGCCCGGGATGGTCAAGTCAAGGGGAAGAGTGGACGCGCCGGGGGCTTGTGCAAGGGGAAGGGTGAGGAGACGAGCGAGCTCGAGCCGACGGTGGACGTCAGGTCGACCAGCCAGCACGCCGCCGAGGAAACGAAAGGAGAGCAAGGTGACAACGATGTGGCTGTCACGGAAGGAACGCATGAAGGTGATAGCGCGGTGACTGGCACAGAAGACACGCATGGAGGCGACACGCCGCAGATGGAAGTCACGCATGGAGCCGATGCACAGCAGACGTCCGCCACGAGCAGTGCGACGTCAGGGATGGCCACGTGGGGTTCGAAGAGTGCGGAGCACACCCACGACGGTAGTGCAGCCAGCCAGGAACCAAATCTGTCGCCATGACTGATGAGGCAGGCGGCCCGACTGAGTGAGGCAGCACTACGGCCGACAAGCGCAGGCAACGACGAGCAGAAGGCGCGGTGGCACGCGTTCGACAAGTGTTGGTGGTCGAGATTCGCGAGAGAGAGGGGAACGGGCATAAGTGTTGCGTGCAATAGTGCAGAAGGTAATCGCCGAGTTACGTGAGGTGAGTGACTTGCGGCAGCAGCGCCGACACCGACAAGACGCCCAGATCGCAGCTGCAGTAGTGAGAAGAGCTGAAGCAGCTCGACCCAAGAAGAAGCAGAGGAGAAACCGCAAACAAGCAGTGGATGCCGTGCCGGCAAAGGCACAGGTTTCGTCGGACGAGCGGCGAGCAGAAGTGGTCACGGATGATGACTGGATGGCCCAAGTCAGCGCTAGGAGGACAACACTCCGGTGGAGCTGACAGAGGACGGGACGCTAGCTGATATGCGTGCTGTTAGGCGGCGAGCCGTGAAAGCAGCTAAGCAGCACAGACTCAGACGACGCGTCCGGCGACTCCAGCAGAGACAGCAACGGCTGGATAAACTTCAAGCAGCCGAAGCTGCTGGGCGAGCAGCGCGCCAGAAGGCAGACAAGAAAAGGAAGCGACCCCGCTATCAATACGAACGACAAGGCTGCTATGGTGACGTCGAGTTGCGGCAAGACGCCGAAGGCAAAGAGCAGCGGGTGGCACAGCTACGAGCGGCAGGGAGCAGTGATCCAAGCTGTTTGCCGACTACACTGTTGGCACTGACAAGAACGCACACCCAAGAAGTGCGGTTAGACAGCTGTGCCCAGTTTAGCGTGGCGGGTATAGAGTTGCGGCCGTACGGCAAGTGCATCACGAGGCCGGCACCGGTGGGCATCGTCGAAGGTTTCGGCGGCGGCACCAGCCGAGTGCTAGGCGTGTGGAGATTTCATGGTACGACGCAGTACCAGCAGCGCGTCGTGGTATATGCTTTGCTCGTCGAAGGCCAGGGCGATGAATTTCTCATTGGTGAAGATTGGATGGGTGAGCGGCAAGTCAAGCTAGACTTCGGCAGCAGAGAGCTGAAATACAGAGACGAAGGTGGACAGAAGATTATCCTGTCGTTTACTTGCCACGGAGTGACTTCGTTGCTGCAGCCGGGTCAAGAGAAGCGTGCAGTTGTGCGGCTTGCAAGGACTGTAAAGCTAGCGACTAATACCCACAGCGTGCTGCGACTGACGGTGGACGCAGCCGATGGAACGACAGGGATTTTCCTGCCGAAGCCGGGATCGAAACGGCACTTGATGATGGCGCCGACCGTTGATACTGTGCGCAATGGCATGGTGAGCGTGGCAGTGCTGAACGTAGAAGTTCAACGTGAGAAGCTACCTGCTCGGGAGGCGCTGGGGACGTGGATCCCGACAGATGACACGATGGAGTTGCTGGCAATGAACGGATCGCTCGAGCGCGAACGAGTGGCCAAGTGGGTCGCAGAGCTGAATAAAGACGACGCACGTTGACAGACAAGGAGAAGCTCGAGATTGGTGACATGGAGCAAACCGACCGTGACTTGGTCATTGCAGTGCTTCGGCAGTACGCCGGCATCGTGGAGAAGAAGCCGGGGTGTCCACCCTTGGCGACAACGGGGGTGGAACACGGGCGACACAGCGCCGATCATGTTGCGTCGACGCAGGCACGCCGTAGCCGAGAACCCAGTGATCGACAAAGAAGTAGACGACATGCTGAACCATGGGGTGATTGAGCAGGATGAAGGCGCATGGGGCTTCCCTGTGGTGCTCGTGCGGAAGAGGGACGGAAGCGTAAGGTTTTGTATTGATTACCGTGCGCTGAACGCCGTCACAGTCAAGGACGTATACCCGTTGCCACGGATTGATGAAACTTTGGAGGCTCTCTATGGATCGCAGTGATTTACGAGTCTTGATTTGCATTCCGGCTACTGGCAGCTGGGGGTGGCTAAGGAGGATCGCCCGAAGACCGCATTTACTACGCGGCGTGGATTATTTCAGTTTCGGAGGATGCCCTTCGGGCTTTGTAATGCACCGAGTACTTTTCAGCGTCTAATTGATTGTGTGTTGCGTGGCTTGACGTGGACTTGCTGTCTCGTGTATCTCGACGACGTGATTATTTTCACAAGAGGTTCGGTAGCTCAGCACGTGGTAGAGCTGGCCGTCGTCCTCGAGCGACTAGCGGAAGCAGGTCTGAGTCTGAAGTCGTCTAAGTGCTCGTTAGCGACGACGCATATGGAGTATCTGGGGCATAACCTCACACCCGAAGGAATACAGCCGACAGATCGATTAGTGAAGGCCATCGTGGAATTTCCCGACCTATGGATGATGTGCAAGTTCGAAGGTTTGTGGCTCTCGCGGGCTACTACCGCAGATTTGTGCCGGAGTTTGGGGCCAAGATGTCGCCGCTGACGAACCTACTAAGAAAAGGCAGTGCGTTGAGCTGGGGCGATGCACAGGAAGAAGCATTTACCTGGGCAAAAGCTTGGCTTAGTACGAAGCCGGTGTTAATTTATCCTGATTATCGGCTACCTTTTAAATTAACGACGGACGCCTCGAAGACGGGCCTCGGTGCAGTACTATCTCAGGACCAGGGCAAAGGAGATCAGCCGGTAGCTTACGCGTCAAAGGTCAACAGTCAGACGGTTGCTAAGTACAGCATTTCGAAACTTGAATGTTTGGCAGTTGTATGGGCGGTGCGTCTGTTTCGACCGCATCTATACGGTCGTAGATTTACAATCGTGACGGATCACATCGCCTTAAAGTGGTTAATGACGGCGAGGGGCCTGCTGGGCGTTTGCATCGCTAGGCGTTGACCCTACAAGAGTACGATTTTGATATTTAGTACAGACCAGGCAAAGAAAACCACGTAGCCGATGCATGTCCAGAGGACCCGTACCTGCTGAAGCAGCCGCAGATCAGGACGGAAGGACGGCCGATCCAGCGATTGGACCACCGGAAGGCATAGGACGTTGTGGACAAGTTGCACCAGGAGGTGCGGCAGTGAGAGCAGCACCGGCCATGCGGGCAAGTGCGCCATGTATTGGACGCAGCGTTGAATCACAGGAGGAGCCGCAACCCACAGCAGAGGACGACTGGCAGACGACCACGGACGAGGTGGTGACGACGAAGCTGGCGTTAGCGACCATCGCGGCGAGCCTATGCCGGACGACAGACGTCGACCAAGCAGCAACAGCACGAGCGCACACGGCACGCACAGGTAGCATCGCAGATGACGGGCCGAGCACTGAGGACACGGAGTTGCCCAGTGCAGTGATCGACGCGGAGATTGACCGTGCTGCAGTCAACGTGGTGCAGGCAGCCGTGACGCAGCGCGTGGAGGCGGCAGAGCTGGGTACGGTATAATTCACGGACGCGGACATCAAGAACGAACAGCAAAAGTCGGTGATGGTGCAGTCACTGCTGCGGAAGAAGGCGTACCGTGGACAGCGAGTATTTGTCGACGAGGCAGGGCTGGTGTGTGTGGACGTCGGTGATTGCGATACAAGGATAATATTGCCGGCGGTGTACTGGGCTCTTGCGTTTAAAGAGGCCCACTACAGCATTTGGGCGGGACACTTGCGGGTCCCCCAGACCTACGAGCGCTTGCAGCGGCTCTACTGGTGGCCGCATATGAGAGAGGCGGTCCACAGCTGGGTGTCTGCGAGTCAAGATTGCGGGTCGAGGAAGGCTAAGCCGCAGACAGTCGTCCCACCACTTCGCAGCGTGAGGACGGGCGACGTGTGCGATCGCTGGGCAATCGACGTCGCCGGACCATTGCCGGTGACCGCTGAGGAGAACCGATACGTGATAGCCGTTGTGGAGTATACTACGCGGTACGTGGTGGCCGCTGCGGTGAAGGAGCACACATCGAAGGCGATTGCGCGCTTTCTAATGGACAAGGTGGTTTTAGTGTTCGGGCCAATGCGAGAGATTATGATGGACGGTTGCCATGGAGTTCGGCAGCCAAGCGACAGCAGAGCTGCTAGCACTGATGCAGGTCAAGCAGACGACGCCGGTGCCGTACCGACCAAATTTGCTGGGACTTGTCGAGCGGTTCTATCGAACCTGGAAGGATATGGTGAGCTTATATGTGGGCGAAAGACAAGACGACTGGGACGACTTCTTGCCGAGTGCACTGTATGCATACAATTCGTCACGGCACACTACGCATGGGTTCCAACCCAATGAACTAATGATGGGCGCAAGCTGTGGACGCCAGCCGAGTTACTCCGGCGTAGCAGGTTGAAGTACCCGCACACGACCCTGCACGACTATCACGAGACGCTGCTGCAAGACCTGAAGGAGGCCCGCGAGTTAGCAGCAGTTGCTTTGCAGAAGGAGCAGGCCAGGCAGGCCATCTATTACAACCAGCGGAAGGTGCGCAACAGTAGTGCGTTCAAGCCCGGGCAGCTGGTGTGGTTGTATCGGCCAGCCCTAGGCCCCGGCATCACGAAGTTTGGACACCGGTGGCGAGGGCCTGGACAGATTGTGGAGGCATCGGGCTATGACAATTATTTGGTGCGGATGTTAGAGTCGGGCGAGGAACTAGTGACGCATTGCTCGTTCCTGCTAAGCTATTTCTACCCCACGAACCTGTTGGATAAGATGGCCAGCGATATCGCTCTAGACTTACGCGAGGAAGCAGTAGCAGCGGCTGACATCGACCCAGACACTGAGGACGAGACGGCGCCTGAATTAGGAAGCCAGGATGCAGCTAATAATGGCCCCGCCGCAACAAGCAGCACATCGGAGTTGGCGACGCGGGCAGACGCAGCAAGTGCCGTGGAGCCGACGACGCCGGTGGTGGTCGCAGATCGAATACGCAGCTGAGCGCGCAGACAAGCGAGCAGCAGCAGCCGAAACGAGCGCAGCAGAAGAAGCGACGACGCGCGCAGCCGAAGACCCCCGCAGCGACTGACAAGCAAAATGACGGTGGTGAGAGTCGAACACAACGAAAGAGAGCCAAAGTTGCCGTACCAGCTGTGCCGCGTGACACCATTGCCAGAAGAACGCGAGCCCAGAACTGATGACTGCCATATCCAGGCACCGAAGACGACGCAGCCCGAGGACGTGACCACAGCCCAACGCGAGCCAAGGCCAGTGGAACAGCTCTTGGCGTTGAGCGCGGAGATGCAGACGGAGCTGACGCCGAGGACTGCCCACCGCAGTCGAGACTGCCGCAGCAAGAGCACAGACACGGGGTGGTGAAGGAGCCCCTAGCTCAACAAACGAGCAGCAACCAGCAGTCCAGCAGCAGACAGCCGACCAAGAAGAGGAAGAACGAGTGTATGTCTTCGCCGGACGGGGTCGACGAGGGTTGACAGCCTCGTGGGCACTCAACCTCGCCTCACCCGCATCAAGCCGACCCAGGCCGTGGTGGAATGTAGAAGACGAAGGTATCGGTCTCGTACCGGGCGTTACCTTCTGGAATTTGAAGTTGAAGTGTTGGGTGATCGACCTGACAGGAGCCCGAGCAGCCGGCTCTGGATCAACATGCAAGACTATGAGCAGCTTTGGCGGGAAGGGCGCGTGCGAACGCGTCGAGTCGACAGCAAAGAGGCAGATGAAGACAAGCATGCAGCAGATGAAGACAAACAAGCAGCAGATGACGACACCCAGGCAGCAAGCACTAACAGCGAGGATCGGCAGCATTCGACGACAGCAGGACAGCGGAGTGAGCAGACAGCGACTGGGCGAATCGGGGACGATTTTTTTCGCGCTAAGGAAAGAGAGTAAGAGTATGGTAATCCTCTGCTCCCGTCTCCTTCAAGTGCAAGAGGCGAAGGACCAACTGAGCGATGGACGGACAAGCAGGCAGGCCTGGACTGAACGGGCCGACCCGTTCCGGGTCCAGGCCGCCCAGCGATCTTCAAGCGGGAAGATCGCTGGAAGCGAAAGGACGCAAAGCAGCGGACGGCAGCAGCTGATACGCAACGAGCGGCTGAGAATCACGGGGAACAGTCGCACCCACAAGATGCATGTCTAGGCAGAGTAGAAGAGCAGACACTTCGGATTGCGCCAAGTGCCACGCAAGCACTAGGTGACAGCAGCTAGCACCGGCCTGGTGCCCAGCTAACGACGAATAAAGCAAGAGAAGTGAACTTAGCCGACAGCTATCTCTACTTATATCGAGGTCTCGACGGGCGAGCAGGAGACGGGTATCAGCAGCCCCGTGCAAGTGAAAGCGGTATCAGCAGCCCGTACGGATCGGAGGCTGGGCAGCCCAAGAGCGGGTAGATTAGCCCCCGGTACTTATAGCCCCCGGCGCAGCGTCCGGACGACTTGGAGAACCGACTACCCTGGTACACAAACTACCCTAGCTAGACACACACAGTAGCCGCCGCTGACTTTTCCTTGTGCTGCTCTGGCGAATCGAGTCCTCGCCGGCCGCCGTTGTGGCCACCGAACACCGTCTGTGGCCAAGGACAGGATCGGCGTGCAGTGCTGGTGAAACATTAAGTGGATAGCGGAGAACGAACTTACTTAATGAAAAAACATCACACCTGACCATCACTTTGAAATCTGCCAGGTGGTCCTCAACTTCTTTAGGTAGCCTCAATGACATCATGCGTTTTCCGTTAAAGTTCGCGGGCGTAACTCTCATGGCCATTGACGATTGCTTGAGCATGCAGTGCCTGTACGACGCTGCAATAATCCTCATACTGTCGTTTTCCTTCTGGAAAAAGCACGCATAACTCTCGTAAAATCAATTGCCGCTGTGGAGTGTTTTCGACTGGCAATGACGGCAGCTCTTCGGTGCTCTCGAAATTAGGCAGCGTCTTTCGACAACGTAGGTCGTGCCTCTATGGACACGGACTTTTTCCCAAAAGCAGACTATCCGTTGAAAGTTCAGGACAAGCCAACCCGTACCGCTGAAAGAGCTCGTCGGGTTCGCGGTTGTGCTCACGCAGAAGCGATGCCATAGCCGGACAAAAATCAATATAGCCCGTGTGCATGCTCATGAGACCAGATCGTGTGCGGCACTGAGTAAGGCAAAGTCAACTTCATTGTGTTTGTCTATATTCGACGACTTGCAAACCTGCAGCAGTCTTACATTACGTCCGACAATGGTATTTGCTGACTCTAGGCACCGTTGTGAATGTAATCATGCTAAAGACTCGCCCACATTCGGTAGTGACCTCACGGCGCAGGATTGCCCCTCTCGCCCAAGGACGGGTAGTCCGTGTAGCCCACAGCCAGCGCCGTACCCGGCTGCGGGTAGATTGTTTTCGGATTGGGCGGGGTCAGATCGGCGCCTAAGCGCAAGCGCTCCACGAGGTCCGGGTTCGAGATGAAGTCGCGTCCGAAGGCCACGAGATCAGCCACCCCTTCCTCGACGGTCTGCATCGCGTTCTCACGGTCAAAACCCGCAGCCGTGATCAATACGCCTTCGTAGACGTTGCGATAGTGGTGTGCGACGCCCATCGACGGCACGTCGACGTTGTCCGCATGCATGCCTCGGCGCTCGATCACGTGCAAGTAAGCCAGGTTGTAGTCGTTGAGCTTGCTCACCACGTGACCGTAGGTGTCGCGCGGCGTCGAGTCCTTACAGCCGAAGGTGTCGCCGAAAGGGGACAGCCGGATACCCACTTGTGTCGACGACAGGCTTGACAGAATGGTCTCAAGCACCTCGAAAATGATCCTCGCGCGGTTCTCAATGCTGCCACCGTACTTGTCCGTGCGCTTGTTGACGCCGTCACAGAGGAACTGCTCCAGTAGGTACCCGTTGGCAGCGTGAAGCTCGACGCCGTCAAAGCCCGCAGCAATGGCGTTCTCTGCGGCGTGCTTGTAGTCGGTGACGATCCCGGGGATTTCAGAGATGTCCAATGCGCGCGGGGTCACGTAGTCCTTGCGGCCTTCGCTCGTCACGGCGTGGCTCGTGACTTCGCCCATGCCGGTAGCGCTCGAGGACACGGGCAGCTGTCCGTTGGGCTGGTTGAGCGGGTGCCCCACGCGACCGGTGTGCCAAAGCTGCGCGAAGATCTTGCCACCCTTGTGGTGCACGGCCTTGGTGACGATGTCCCAGCCCTGATCTGCTCTTCGTGGAAGAGCCCGGGAGCGCCGAAGTAGCCGCGAGCAGTCGGGCTGATGTTGATGGCCTCCGACACCAACAGTCCACCGTCGGTGGCACGCTGCGAGTAGTACTGAGCCACCAGGTCCGTGGGCACGCCGGAGTCGTCAGTGCGCATACGAGTGAGCGGGGCCAGAACTACTCGGTGCTTGAGTTGGACTGGGGCCTTCTCTCCGCCGAGTGTCACGGACGAAAAGAGCTTGGGGGTGGTCGCGGAAGTAGCTGGGGACATGGTTGTCGAAGTCGATCGGTATGACGCGAGTTGGTGGTGGTTGTGAAGACGCTTGTTCTTCAGAGAGAGAATTGAATTGTGCTAGAGCGATAGAATTGGGGTCGATCGAAGCGATAGCATTGGAGATCGATGCTAAGCGAGTAGGTGAACGTAGCTCCACTGGATGGGATGACTCAGCATGCAGATTACCAGACGGTAATACGTTAATCCCTGTTAATCACTGTGCAGTGCGTGGACTGCTGTAGGTTTTTGACGAGTCGCAGTGCGGTGCATTGCGTCAAACACGTTGTTGTCGTGAACATGAGCGTCATCGTTTGGTCTTGGTGCAAATCGAGCGGATGCTAACCCTACGAAACCCTTTCGAAAGCTTTGTCGTGATGAGACTATCACCACCTTATCTACGGGACTTCATCAACGGTGGCTACGTATCTATCGCAGTCGGGTCAGCAGTTCTGACGAGAGTTGTCTAACAGTAAGACCGTGCTGAGTCAGCACGGTCTTACTGTTGGTTAGACAACTCTTTCTCTTGTGGCAGACATCTTTAGGCTACCGTCAAACGGGCCCAGCAGCGTCTGCGCGTCCGACAGTGAGCGACGAAGGAGTGCAATCCGCGATCGCTATTGAACGCACCTCTTGACCAAATCCGATGACCCGACTGCGATAGATACGTAGCCACCGTTGATGAAGTCCGTAGATAAGGTGGTGATAGTCTCATCACGACAAAGCTTTCGAAAGGGTTTCGTAGGGTTAGCATCCGCTCGATTTGCACCAAGACCAAACGATGACGCTCATGTTCACGACAACAACGTGTTTGACGCAATGCACCGCACTGCGACTCGTCAAAAACCTACAGCAGTCCACGCACTGCACAGTGATTAACAGGGATTAACGTATTACCGTCTGGTAATCTGCATGCTGAGTCATCCCATCCAGTGGAGCTACGTTCACCTACTCGCTTAGCATCGATCTCCAATGCTATCGCTTCGATCGACCCCAATTCTATCGCTCTCGCACAATTCAATTCTCTCTCTGAAGAACAAGCTTCTTCAAAATCACCACCAACTCGCGCCACACCGATCGACTTCGACAACCATGTCCCCAGCTACTTCCGCGACCACCCCAAGCTCTTTTCGTCCGTGACACTCGGCGGAGAGAAGGCCCCAGTCAACTCAAGCACCGAGTAGTTCTGGCCCCGCTCACTCGTATGCGCACCGGCGTGCCCACGGACCTGGTGGCTCAGTACTACTCGCAGCGTGCCACCGACGGTGGACTGTTGGTGTCGGAGGCCATCAACATCAGCCCGACTGCTCGCGGCTACTTCGGCGCTCCCGGGCTCTTCCACGAAGAGCAGATCAGGGGCTGGGACATCGTCACCAAGGCCGTGCACCACAAGGGTGGCAAGATCTTCGCGCAGCTTTGGCACACCGGTCGCGTGGGGCACCCGCTCAACCAGCCCAACGGACAGCTGCCCGTGTCCTCGAGCGCTACCGGCATGGGCGAAGTCACGAGCCACGCCGTGACGAGCGAAGGCCGCAAGGACTACGTGACCCCGCGCGCATTGGACATCTCTGAAATCCCCGGGATCGTCACCGACTACAAGCACGCCGCAGAGAACGCCATTGCTGCGGGCTTTGACGGCGTCGAGCTTCACGCTGCCAACGGGTACCTACTGGAGCAGTTCCTCTGTGACGGCGTCAACAAGCGCACGGACAAGTACGGTGGCAGCATTGAGAACCGCGCGAGGATCATTTTCGAGGTGCTTGAGACCATTCTGTCAAGCCTGTCGTCGACACAAGTGGGTATCCGGCTGTCCCCTTTCGGCGACACCTTCGGCTGTAAGGACTCGACGCCGCGCGACACCTACGGTCACGTGGTGAGCAAGCTCAACGACTACAACCTGGCTTACTTGCACGTGATCGAGCGCCGAGGCATGCATGCGGACAACGTCGACGTGCCGTCGATGGGCGTCGCACACCACTATCGCAACGTCTACGAAGGCGTATTGATCACGGCTGCTGGTTTTGACCGTGAGAACGCGATGCAGACCGTCGAGGAAGGGTGGCGGATCTCGTGGCCTTCGGACGCGACTTCATCTCGAACCCGGACCTCGTGAAGCGCTTGCGCTTAGGCGCCGACCTGACCCCGCCCAATTCGAAAACGATCTACCCGCAGCCGGGCATGGCGCTGGCCGAGGGCTACACGGACTACCCGTTCTTGGGCGAGAGGGGCAATCCTGCGTCCTTGTAGTCGTGAGGTCGCTCATAAAGGACTTAGCCGTTTCCACACAGAAAACACTCGTCTCTGATTTACATTCGTAGCGGTGTCAAGAGTCAGCAAATGCCATTGTCGGACGTGATGTAAGGCCGCTGCAGGCAATCGTCGAATATCGATAAGAACAATGAATTTGACTTTGCCTTACTCAATGTCGCACACGATTTCACTCTCTTGTCCGCGGTCAACATCCAGGTCTTCATCTCCAGTATGTCCTTTGGCCAACCACCACGTAAGACTTAATGTTATCGCTCAGGCAACCTGTAGAGCTACGAATCGCAAGGGAATCTCAGCATCTTGCTTTACGACCTGTAGCTTTGCCATTCTCCAGTCGCTTCCAGCGGACAGCAGTCCCGTTCATTCGCAACTTTATCTGCTCTTACGGCCTTTCTTTCGAGCCCTGGACTTTGGAGTTGCTCGCTTCTTTTTCGGGGCTTCATGTTCTTCTTCTTGCTCTTGTCCAACCGTTTCCTCCACTTCTTCCTTGACTTCGTCTTCCTTTTCCGCGGCAGATTGATGGGTCTCAGTGCCGCTGTGCTCTTCATCGTCGGCAGTGCTGTCGACAGCAACGGCGGCGGCGGCAGCAGCTGCAGCGCGTCGTTTTGTTGGCGCGAACTGATCCGAGTCGCTGGCAGGGAAGGGCGGCGCCTCCGGGGTTTGCCCGCTTGGCTGGAGTTTTGTCTCCTGCATTTGACGAAGATGGGGATGTTGCAGTTCTGCTACGTCCGTGCGATTTCGTGTCAGCCTCGGAAGCGGAGGCCTCGTGGCTCTCCGAGCCGCTGATCTCTTCGCTGGCAGAAGCTGCTGACGAAGCTCCACGCGTCCGCTTTCGTGGGTTATTGGGTGACGGCGAAGGAGCAGCCGAACCAGTGCCGTCGGTTGATTCGCTGCCCCGCCTGCGAATGCGCTTTGACACGCGTTGGCGTGAGAGGTGGTATCCCAGGAGAACCCTCGACAGTCGCCTTGTTGCTGGCACTGATGCTATCAGTCGTATCCTCCTTGCTTGCAGCGGACTCCTCCGTCTTGTCGGCTTTAGCTTTATTTGCTTCCTGCTCCTTTTGTCCAGCAGCCTGTGCAGCCGCAGCATCGGCCTCGCGGATCTTTTCCAGCAGGTGGGCCTCTTTCTTGACGCTCGCCTTCCGCAGAGTCTCCGTAAGCGTTCGAGTAAAGTGCAGCAGCTCCACGCCCTTGCGCCGTGCCTCAAGCTGCTCGCGCTGCTCAGCGTCCGACACAACATGCTGGCAAAGAGATACACTTGCTCTGCAAACTGAGCCCACTCACAGATCCTGCCGCTCGCCACGCGCGCATGGATCTTCTCCAAATCCACAAGCTCCTTCTCCCCTTCCTGTCCCTGTTCCAACTCCACGTCCTGTCCTGAAAACGTGGCCGGGTCCACTCCCTTCGACTTGGCCACCGACACAATCTTCGACAGCACGTCCAGCAGCATCGTCTTCCGCAGCGTCTTCAAACTCGCCAGCGCCGCCTCCGCCTCCTCCTTCTCCGGATTCGTCTCCTCAGCAACCGCCTCCTTTACCTGCTCCACCTCTTCAGCCTCCTGTTCCTCTTCCTTCACCTCTTCAGGCTCCTCTGTCGTCTCCATCTCCACATCCTGCTTAGCCTGCTCTTCCTCCTCTTCAGTCTCCTTTGTCTCCTGCTTAGCCTTCTCCTTCTCTTCAGTCTCTTTCGTAGTCTCTTCAGTCTCTTTAGTAGTTTCTTCTGTCGTCTCTTCAATCTTCTGCTTCTCCTCCTCGGGGTCCTCGAACCTCCTGCGGGGCCTCGTCCTCACTCTCTTCCTGCCTTTAACCTGCTCGACGGTCTTCGGGGCGTCCTGGTCCTCGGTCTGCGCCTTCTGCTCTTCCTCGCGCTGCCTGGCGGCCTCCAGGCGGTCCACCAGCGTCGCCAGTTCGCTCGCTGCGGCGCAGGTTTGGGGCGTCCAGAGCGACAGCAGCGGGCGAATTGCGGCTCCGGAAGCGGCGCGTCACCCGCGGCCACGGCCACGGCGAGCGCCGGCAGACTCGCGTCCTGGTCGCCGGCGCGTAGGGCCGTGATCTCCGCCCGTAAGAAGGCCACGGCCTCGTCCAGCTGCGGCAGCTTCATCATGATCAAGCCGGACTTTTCTGCTAAAAGCAATTGAGCTTTCTGTAAAACAAATGGTTTATTTTGCGAGATAAAAACTAAAATTGGGATATTTGGCGACAAAAACGTTTTTAGTTTTTGAGGAACCAGGATGAGCCATGTGCGCTGCCAAACAAGAAGCTGCATACTGAAGTATTAATAATCACTCTTTTCCAATACAAGAGCTGCGACTACATACTTCACGCTACCGGTACGTGAACTCACAACAAGTTTAACCATGCTGCGTGGAAAATGACAATTGACAGACAAGAACTTGCATGCAATCGGCGTCGCCGTCCGCAGCATAAGGGTGGCCATGCCGTTTGGTTTGATAGTTGCATGATCCACGACAACCATAGTAGCCGCCAAGACAAGTGTACAAAAGTCAATTGCATCAATTCCGAAGTTCTTTAACGCACTCAATTGTGCAATATGATATTGCATGAACTATAAAGTCGTCATAAGCACGAGTTGGTTGAGAATTGACACCTGAGCGGAACCCTTGGGAGCCTTGTTTTTTCAAGATAACTGCATGTGAATGCTTAACGCACATTCTGGGATACCTTGAAGTTGCATTGCATGTAGCCAGAATCACGCTGGCCATTTACGTATTGCAAGATCACTTGCTTGGTCAATCATTGTTTGTGACGATAGATAACCTGGAACCTTAAGGCGTTGTCACAGTTTTGTGTAGGATGTCGTCCGTCCTAGTGATCGTCAGCCCTAATTCCGGACGGAATCGCCTACACACGAGGAAGATGTTAAAAGGGATTTGCATGGCCTCAACGTCAGTGTCAATCGTTGGCTTCGCTGCATCGTTTCGTTCAATAAAGTCCGCTAAACGGCGATCACTGGCCTCTCAACGCACCATGACGGAGTGGCCGGAGAAAGTAAAAAAGAGATCCGAAACTTGTTACCATTTTAGAAGGGAAAACAAACATGGCCCCAGACACTAAAGGCGCTACGTTCGACATTCCGTTGGCGAAACCACGTTTGCTGGCCACATTTTTCTTTGTACTTCACGTCCCATTTCATCTCCATGGTCGTCACAATCCAATCGGAAACGGATTGCAAGCATCTCTGCTTAAGGGGTAAACTAAAATTCGAGCAAACGGTGCGAGGATGAGTCTCGCTAGGATGCGTAGCATGTTGGAAGAGGCAAACAAGCGTCGTCGACGTGGCTGTAGTAGTTCACAACATTCGGCCACAAGTGGATTCGATTTCAATCCGGTACCGTCGTTTTCGACTGAGCAGAGTGATGACTTGGACTTGGAATCTGACAAAACCCAGCATTTCAAACTTCCATCCGAAGCGAAGATGCTGCAACGAGCTCGTGATGTTCACATGAGCATGGACTTTGAAGCTCTCGCTGCTGGACCGGAAAAAGGTGGACCGTGGGAACGCGTGGAAGCTGCAGATCGGTTTGTCGTCTTCAAACAGCAGATCTCAGCAGATCCGAGCGGGGTCGGCTAGAGGTTATGTGTGCTGGGCGCCTCGATGCCAGTCTTGAGGAGGTGGCTAGCATTTTGCGGTCGAGCTCAGATGTTGACTACGCTGCCACAATGCAGGGGCTGTACTCCAACAGATTCATTTTCGGGTCTCTCGACCGCGACATACAATGCTCGAGAGATGCAGGAAGGGAGTCACATGGCCACGATTCGATACGTGATGCAAAAGAACAGCTCGCCGTGAAAACCTGCAGCTTGTTGCGCACGACACTATTTGCACGCAACGAGCAATGGTGTTTCTTCGAGTTTTTCAGCGTAAGAAAGATCATGATGGATTTACAATTTCCCAGTGCGCACTGCCACCTCGCGAGCCAACCTCAGGTCGAGTTGTGCGGGATGACGCTCGAGTTGACCAACTCCACGGGTTGAACGCCTCGTATTTGGTGGATCAGCTCCCCAATCGTAAGGGGCTTCGGGTGGTTTTCAAGGCGTGGTTTGACCAACCGATGAAAAGCTTAGAGCTCAGCAACTGCAGCAGCTTCAAAAGTATATCTACTCGTCGCAGCAGCCAAGCGTCAAGCCTTAGCTCAAGTTCGAACGTTGATCGTCTTGGGGAGACCATCAATGCTAAAGCTCAGGCTCGCCGTTTGTTAGCCTTAGCTCATGGGATCACAAAACTTCCGGAACTCGTATGTCGGCGGCGATTTGGAATGCAAGTACCAGCCGACCTAGGTGGCATACAGGTCTCCAATGCACGCTGTCCGTGCTGCACACACAGCCTGGCCCCTGTCAAGATGTCACTTGCCATAGCAGCATCAGCCCTCGCAAAGCGAAGCCTTCGTTCCCTCAAGACGGACACAAGGCGATGTTATCTCTGCGGATACCTCGTCTGCATAGACTGTTGGGATGCAGAGTATATGGAGAGCGGAGTCGGACGCATGGCAGCGATTGTGGTCTGCACAAGGTGCCAGGCTTGTGTCAAAGCCTGCGATTACTCTGAAGCGTGTGCCCCAAACGATGATCGTCACCGCGGGCCGGTGAAAGTTGTCGAAGACCCGCCAGCATCCTCGCCAGCACCTTTGTTAGTCGACTTCCTGGCCGCCTCATTAACGGCAACACATGTCGGTAGTGCTGACCGCGCAGCTATCCTCTCGGTCGTTCGAGCACTTCTTCGAAAGAGCGAAGCTGACGATGACACCGACGACTACGATAGTAACGATAACAGTGACGACGATGAAAGCTTTGGCTGCAAGCAGCAGAGCGACAATAGAGCCGTAGTGGAGCTTGGGGAGTACCTTGGCGACGAGCAGCAGCTACCAGAGCTTGAATACTGTGTGCTGGCTAACGCTGAACGGCGTTCATATACACTCGACTTACCAGACGACCCAGTGGCCACCGTGCCTCGTAGTGTCATCCCAAGCCACGACAATGCCCGACTCGAGATTGTCAACGACATGGGGCTGCTTCAACTCGCTTACCAACTAGCACCGCTGGGAGAAATCCCTGAATCATTTGACGACGCGTGTGACGTCCGCGACCTCGAGTTGCTCTGTCAGCTCGCTGTACGAGCAACAGGATGCGCCGAAGCGTTCGTGACTGTCATGGGTGTGAAGCACAACCACATTTTGGCCGCCACGCATCCAGGCTTTTCCCACGCCGCTGTCCCGCGTGAACAAACAATGTGCCAGCACACTGTGTTGACTTCGAAGCCGTTCGTGGCAACGCATCCCGAAGCGGACGTACGTTTCCACGCGATCGAGTCCGTCAAGCTGCTACGGATCCGCTACTACGTCGGTTTTCCAGTGACGGTGCCAAGTCCCGAGGAGCCTACCGAAATGCCGGTGGGCACGCTGTGCTGCATCGACTCACGCGCTCGGTCCGAGCTCACCCGTTCCCAGTATGTTATCATGAAGCGGCTCACTGACACCGCGTCTCGATTGATTCAAGTAAAGGGCCGTCGCCTCCGTAGTCAGAATTCAGCCGTACTGCTAGCTGCATGAATTCTAGTTCAGCTGCGATCTGGCGAGATATTTTATCCCGTCCACGTCAACGAAGATGACAAAGGTGATGAAGATGATGAACGTCCGTACACATCCGAGTTTCATCTTGCTGCGTTACTGGGAGACTTGTTGTGCATTCTTGTGTAACGTCCACATCGTCGTCATGTAGATATCGTGAACACGGTCTAAACACCCACCAACCGTTCTGCGTTTTGTAAGTGCGGGATCTCTAAAGGTAACAGGAAGAAGGTGGCCTTGGGCCATCCTCTTCGAAATGCTCCGGATTATATCGGGATTTCCACGTTGTTTCTAGCGTGCGGCCATTTGCTAGGGAACCAGAGCCGCTAGCCTAGCGATAGCAGGGTGAATTGAAACGTTCACATCTTGACCTTTTCCCGTGCATTTTCCACAGATCTCGCAACTAATGGCTCCACAGCCATCGACGATCTGCGGATGAGGCATCTAGATGCCTCACCCGCATATAGTTAGCATTCTTGCTCTTCCACGCTCTCAAACACGAGCTCACTTCCAAAGTTCTCGTTTTGATAGACTAGAGAAGAAAAAAACACCGACACTTCACCACGTCATGGGCTTTTCGATGGTGCGCAACATGCTCGACCACGTTGGTCGACGTAGTCCGTGGTGGCCTCAAAACGTCTCTGTGAGCGATGATTCAAGCTCCGTGGTCTCGACATCGACCCAACCGAGCGAAATCTCGGACGGATCGGACTACGATCAAAAATGGACCAAACCTGCTGCCGACGCGGATGTCTTAAGACGTGCTCACGATTTGCACAATCGCATCGACTTCGAGTCGTTGGCTGCTGGACCCGGCAAAGGTGGACCGTGGCGGCGCGTGGAAGCTGCTGATCGGTTCGTGGTCTTCCGTCGCCAGGATGCCAAGGCTGCTGCTGGCATTGAAGCGAGCACAATCGAAGGAGTTGACAATGGCCCCGAGGTGCTGTGTGCTGGTCGACTCGACGCCTGCATTGAAGAGGTCGCCAGAGTGCTGCGCTCAAAAACCGAAGCCGAACACAACGCTGTCATGACGGGACTATACGACAAGCGCTACATCTTTGGGTCTCTTGAGCGCACCGTGTCTTGCTCCACTGGTAAACATGCCGGTATAGTCGGCAAGTTGTCGACTGGAAGCAATGGCGAGCACCTCACGGTCAAAACGAGCAGCTTCGCTCGATCAGCACTTTTGCTTCCAACGAGCAATGGTGCTACATCGACTTCTTCCAACGCAAAAGCGATCGTGACGGCTTCACCATCTCGCAGCATTCGCTCGAGCGCTACGAACCGACCCCAGGAAGAATCGTTGGAGCTCAAGCTCGCGTGAACCAATTGCACGATCTCACCGCCGCTTACCTGGTTGACTTGGATCCGGGAGCAAGGGTCTGCGGATCGTCTTCAACGCCAAGTTCTTGACCACAGGCCAAATAGAATCCTCAACAAGAGACCGAAGCATTTCTAATCAGTCCGTCAATCCAGGCTCGACACTGAACTCGTCTGCTGATCGAAACAACGAAATTAAGGCGCAGACCCGTAGACTTCTCGCTCTAGCGCACGGAGTGACGAAGATCCCGGATATTGTCCGCCGCCGCCGGTTTGGCTTTCAAATTCCCGTCGACATGGACGCTATCAAGGTTTCCAACCAGCGCTGTCCATGCTGCACACGCAGCTTAGCACCAGTAAAAATGTCACTCAGCGCTGCTGCCTCCGTCATTTCAACCCGGAGCTTGTCTCCTCTTAGAATGGACACCCGGCGCTGCTACTTGTGTGGATATCTCGTCTGTGTTAACTGTTGGAGTCTTGATCACATGGAAAATGCGGCTGGATGTGTGGCTAGCGTTGTTGTCTGTAGACGGTGTCGAGCGAGTGTTGATGCGTGTGACTATTCATCAATATCCGCTAATGAACAGCATCGTGGTCCGGTCCGCGTCGTTGATGATCCCGATGAAAAGTCAACGGCATCGCTTTTGGTCGACTACTTAGCAGCGTCGCTGGATCAGGCACCAGTGGGCAGCTCCGAACGTTCAAACGTATTCGCGGTGGTTCGGAGACTTCTTCATTTAAATGAAGCCCTGGATGAAGAAGATGATGAAGACGACAATACTGAGCTCTGTGTCGACGAGCGGGATGAAGTTGACGCCATGGCGAAAGTCGAAGAGTTTCTTGCAGATGAGCGGAATTTCCCTCCCTCGAGTCCTGCACACTTGGCAACGCTGCTAGCAGAGACTATGTCATTGACTGGCCCGACGATGACGAGGAAATGGTTCCTCGCGGTCCGATTCCAAGTAACGAGGCTCCTCGCCTTTCAGCCGCTAGAGCTGCAGGTTTGCTCGATCTCGCTCGCCAACTGGCACCCGAGCACCCCGAAGACCGAGAGCCTGACGTACATGTCGATGTCCATGACTTGGAACTCATCTGCCGTCTGGCTGCAAAGACAATAGGCTCCACGACGTCCTCATTTCCATCATGGGGGCGAATCACGAGCACATTCTCGCATCCTCTAGCCCCGATTACGTCGGTGGGGCTGCCGTCCCGCGCAGACACACTTTTTGCCAGCATCAACTCATGTCGTCAGATCCAATAATGCTGGTACACCCAGAGGCAGACTTACGTCTTCAAGCCCTTGATAACATTCGCGAAGTGGGCATGAAAATTTACGTTGGCTTCCTGTTACTGCGCCGATGGTGGGTTCCAATGAACACATCGCCGTGGGCAGCCTGTGCTGCTATGCAAATGAACCGCTTGCCGAACTCACTCGGTCACAGTACGCCACACTGCAGAGTCTTGCTCAAACTGCGTCTCAACTGGTGCAGCAAAAGGTCTCCAACTCAAACAGCGGGCCGCTCCTGCGTGAGGACTTGCGTTACCCTATTTGAATGTCCGCGTGAAGAGCAGTGCACAAAGTAGTAAGGAACACACATACAACATGTCATTCATTCGTACCTATCCCCTTCCTTGCCCGTCGGGATTCCCAAAACATTAGTATGGAGAAGCCCCACACGCCATCGCGTGATATTCGAACACCCGTACACATCAGCCCTGAATCGGTTCAGAGTTTCATCTTGCTGCACACATGAGTCAAGCCTTGTTTGTTAAGCGTTTTTGCTCTTGAGTAACGTCCACACCCGTGCGTTTTTCCACAGATCTCCAATAGCTCCGTATCGACGACGGTGGTCTGCCGGGTGGCGCATGCCATGTAGCATTCTTGCTCTTCCACGCTCTCAAACACGAACGCACTGGACACTTCCGACAGTTTAGAATTCTCGGTTTGGTAGACAGGAAAAATCCGCCGACACTTCACCACGTCATGGACTTTTCGATGGTGCGCAACATGCTCGACCACGTTGGTCGACGTAGTCCGGGAGGAGATCCACAGTCTCGAGACGTCTCTGTGAGCGATGAATCAAGCTCCGTGGTCACGGTGTCGACCCAACCGAGCGAAATCTCGAACGGATCGGACTACGATCAAAAACGGACCAAACCTGCTGCCGACGCGGATGTCTTAAGACGTGCTCACGATTTGCACAATCGCATCGACTTCGAGTCGTTGGCTGCAGGACCCGGCAAAGGTGGACCGTGGCGGCGCGTGGAAGCTGCTGATCGGTTCGTGGTCTTCCGTTGCCAGGATGCCAAGGCTGCTGCTGGCATTGAAGCGAGCACAATCGAAGGAGTTGACAATGGCCCCGAGGTGCTGTGTGCTGGTCGACTCGACGCCTGCATTGAAGAGGTCGCCAGAGTGCTGCGCTCAAAAACCGAAGCCGAACACAACGCTGTCATGACGGGACTATACGACAAGCGCTACATCTTTGGGTCTCTTGAGCGCACCGTGTCTTGCTCCACTGGTAAACATGCCGGTATAGTCGGCAAGTTGTCGACTGGAAGCAATGGCGAGCACCTCACGGTCAAAACGAGCAGCTTCGCTCGATCAGCACTTTTGCTTCCAACGAGCAATGGTGCTACATCGACTTCTTCCAACGCAAAAGCGATCGTGACGGCTTCACCATCTCGCAGCATTCGCTCGAGCGCTACGAACCGACCCCAGGAAGAATCGTTGGAGCTCAAGCTCGCGTGAACCAATTGCACGATCTCACCGCCGCTTACCTGGTTGACTTGGATCCGGGGAGTAAGGGTCTGCGGATCGTCTTCAACGCCAAGTTCTTGACCACAGGCCAAATAGAATCCTCAACAAGAGACCGAAGCATTTCTAATCAGTCCGTCAATCCAGGCTCGACACTGAACTCGTCTGCTGATCGAAACAACGAAATTAAGGCGCAGACCCGTAGACTTCTCGCTCTAGCGCACGGAGTGACGAAGATCCCGGATATTGTCCGCCGCCGCCGGTTTGGCTTTCAAATTCCCGTCGACATGGACGCTATCAAGGTTTCCAACCAGCGCTGTCCATGCTGCACACGCAGCTTAGCACCAGTAAAAATGTCACTCAGCGCTGCTGCCTCCGTCATTTCAACCCGGAGCTTGTCTCCTCTTAGAATGGACACCCGGCGCTGCTACTTGTGTGGATATCTCGTCTGTGTTAACTGTTGGAGTCTTGATCACATGGAAAATGCGGCTGGATGTGTGGCTAGCGTTGTTGTCTGTAGACGGTGTCGAGCGAGTGTTGATGCGTGTGACTATTCATCAATATCCGCTAATGAACAGCATCGTGGTCCGGTCCGCGTCGTTGATGATCCCGATGAAAAGTCAACGGCATCGCTTTTGGTCGACTACTTAGCAGCGTCGCTGGATCAGGCACCAGTGGGCAGCTCCGAACGTTCAAACGTATTCGCGGTGGTTCGGAGACTTCTTCATTTAAATGAAGCCCTGGATGAAGAAGATGATGAAGACGACAATACTGAGCTCTGTGTCGACGAGCGGGATGAAGTTGACGCCATGGCGAAAGTCGAAGAGTTTCTTGCAGATGAGCGGAATTTCCTCCCCTCGAGTCCTGCACACTTGGCAACGCTGCTAGCAGAGACTATGTCATTGACTGGCCCGACGATGACGAGGAAATGGTTCCTCGCGGTCCGATTCCAAGTAACGAGGCTCCTCGCCTTTCAGCCGCTAGAGCTGCAGGTTTGCTCGATCTCGCTCGCCAACTGGCTCCCGAGCACCCCGAAGACCGAGGGCCTGATGTAAATGTCGATGTCCAAGACTTAGAGCTGATCTGCCGTCTGGCTGCAAAGGCAATAGGCTGCACGAACTCCATTATTTCCGTCATGGGGGCGAATCACGAGCACGTTCTGGCAGCCTCCTGTCCCGATTACGTCGGAGCTGCCATCCCGCGAAACCAAACTTTTGCCAGCATCAACTCATGTCGTCAGGTCCAATAATGCTGGTACATCCAGAGGCAGACGTGCGTCTTCAAGCCATTGACAATATTCGTGAAATGGGTCTCAAAACCTACGTTGGGTTCCCTGTTACTGCGCCGATGGTGGGTTCTGATGAACAGATCGCTGTTGGCACTTTGTGCTGCTATGCAAATGAACCGCGTGTCGAGCTCACTCGGTCACAGTACGCCACACTGCAGAGTCTTGCGCAAACTGCGTCTCAACTGGTGCAGCAGAAAGGTCTCCAAGTCAAACAGCGGGCCACTCCTGCGTGAGGACTTGCGCTACGCTGTCTGAATGTAACATTGCATAAAGTGGTAAGGAATACAACACACAACATGTCATTCACTCGTACCTATCCCCTTCCTATCATGTGCCCTGGCCAACCGAGTGCATCTTCTTCGTCATCTTCTTCATCTGGTTGAAATGGACTTTGTTTTAGTCCTGCTTGAGGAAGTAACCGCGAGAGTCGCCGACAAAGCTCGCGGCTCTCATCGCATTTCTGTTCCAGTTCCGCAAGCTTAGCATCCACACTGCGTTTTGAACTCGAGTTGTCGTCATGTGACTCCTGATCGTTTTCCGGGTCGTGAGGAGACCCAAAGGCTCCTTCCAACTGCTGCAACCACTCCTCCTGTTGTGCTAGTTGAGAGCGAACTCGTGCCTCCAGTGCCGCACGTTGGCGAGCTTCTTCTGCCAGCAGTTCTTCAAATGAGCCACTCAGGCGCGCCAACGACGCCTCGTGCTCGCTAGCCAAAGCCGCCAACACCGCGTCTGAAGACAACGCTTGTTTAGCATCTTTCGTCACGTTCCCAGAAGCCTTCAGAATGGCTGCACCTCCCAACGCCGCGTTGATCTCAGCCGTGAGATCCGTACGCGCCTCCGCTGTGGCCTGCTGCACCTTCGCGTCGACCTCGTCACGCAGAGTCTGCACCAAGTGCTTGACCGGACTGTGCTTTCCCGGCTTGCCCGTCGGGATCCCCAACACCTTGGCAATCTGCGCCAATTGCGACTGGAACGCGCTCTGTCGTCCTTCCAGCGTCGAAATCCTGTCACTCAGCACCGTCGCCATCGACTGGTCCACGCCCTGAATCTGCGGCGGGGGAGGATGTGACGGTGTCGGAGGCGGTGGAGGCTGTTTGAACTGCTGCTGCTTGGGCACGAACGGCGCTGCGTTCGGGCTCCAACTGTTCCCTCCGGCGCTCTTGGCGTTCACTCTCGCCACCTCCACGGCGGTCGGGATGCTGTTCCTCGTGAGCTCGAGCACCTGGTTCTGCAGCGCCTGCATCTGCATGGCCATCTCGGCGACCTGCACTCTCACCGAGTCGCACGGACACCTGCATCTCGTCTTCTGCATTGTCATAGTCTCCCCGGCGTCCCCGAGATGCCGTTGCACAGACCCCAACACCAAGTGCTCCAAAGCTTGTGCCAGCTCCGATGATTTGCGGGCCACTTGGCCCACGTCCTCCCTAGCCACCACAGGCTCTGGCAATGGCGGAGAAGGTGCGGGAAGTCCTGGTGCAGCTCGTTTCGCTGTGTAGAAGCTCTGGACAATGGTCGAAGGACTGGCACTCGGAGCGAGTGTCGAGGGTGTTGTAGGTGCCGGACGGAAGGCCGGCTGCAGGTAGGACAGGTAGGAGGGCAGTGCCTCCTCCTCTCTTTCTTCCTCTGCAGGTTCCATGCGGTTCCACAGCGCCCGGGTGCCTGTGGCCCCAATGGAACCGTGGGAACTGCTCGAAGCTTGGCTGGAGAAGCCCCACACGCCATCGCGTTGCATTCCGCCGTCGTCGTCTCCCGAGAGCCCGCGACTGTTTAGCCACATAGAGGAGATGCGTAGGTAGCTCTGAGATGTGGAACGAGGTACAACGGAGCTCTGGGCGCGGCAGGAGCGAGCAGGGAACTTGGTGCTTCAAGAGCTCCGAATTGGGGTGTGGGTTTGTGTACTGACTGACGACTCAGTAACGAGATGACGGTTGGAGGATGAGAAGCGGCGAATTAGAGGAGAGTGCGAAAGACACGTTGGCTTTACAATAAGCAAGTGAGGTGGAGACTTATACATACAGATAAAATTGATGTTAAGTAGCGGTGGTGTCCGGTGGTGGAGATTGTACGCATGAAAGTGTACGCATGACACACTGACACCTTCGTGCGGACAGTGTGTTGCAGCCCCTGAACGAAGCTTCTTATGCGCTGTCTTGCGCTAAATAAGTTATTCAATGTGTTTAGCACTGCTTGCCAGGTTCTGTCGTTGTTCGGCTTGCAAGCGGTGAGCTTTTTGCTGCATAAACTGCGTTGCAGTGCTGGCAAGACGCTTGATCGTCGCGTACTGCGTGCGAGTGATCTCGGCTCGAGGTTTCGTGTCGATACAGCAGAGCGTCCCCACTGCAACCTCTTCTCCCGGCACTCCGCTAGCTGACGGCACCTTGAGTGGGAATCCAATGTAGAATCGGAATGGCACGTCCGAGACGGGACCGTGGTTGTGGAAGCGCACGTCCGCTTCGTGGTGAAATGACATGAGCGTGTGCTGGCACGTGGTCTGGTCACGGGGTACCGCTGCGTGGAGGAAGCCTGGGTGCGTTGCGGCTAGAATGTGCTCGATCTTCGAGGACATCAGCGTCACGAACGCATATCCGCAGCCCAGCGTTTTCACGACCAGTTGGCAGACCAGTTCCAGGTCATGGGCGTCGGGCGCGTTGCGTTCCAGCTCGACAATATCTGGTGCAGGAACGATCGGTGCGACGCTCTCGGCAAGAAGCATTAGTCCAGTAGTTTCGATGGTCTCGATTCGAGCAACCTCGTTTCTCGGCAACGGAAAAGGGGAACGCCAGCAGGGTCATCAGGTAGATCCAAGTGGTAGTCCCGCTCGGCATTCCCCAGCGTGCAATCTTCCAAGGCTGGTAGTCGTTGCTCGTCGCCTAGAATTTCTCCGACCTTTTCTAATGCCGCAGTGTCGTCTAGTTCCTCGAAATGAGGCCTAGCACGCTCATATTCGTCGTTATTTCCACCGCTTTCGTCGCTGTCGTACCCGTATTCGTCTTCTGCCTGTCGAAGAAGTGTTCAAATAACTCGAACCACACCACCGTGCTCAGCACTCCCAGCACTTGAGTTCAAAAGTGAAGTAGACAAAAAGTCAACCAGCAGCGCGACTGTGTCTGTGTCACTGGAGTCGGAAACAATGCGAGCAGTGCCGCGATGCTTTTCGCGTTCAGCTGCGGTACCGGCAAACACTTCTGCATATTCGCAAGCTTGAACGTTTGCACGGCATCGTGTGCAAACAACAATCGCAGCCACGCGACCAGCTGCATTCTCCATGTGCTCCGCACTCCAACAATCTACGCAGACGAGATATCCACAGAGGTAGCATCGCCTTGTGTCCATCTTAAGGTAGGCTACGCTTTGGTTTGCGATGGCCGAGGCTGCCATAGCCAGTGACAGCTTGACAGGTGACAGGCTGTGAGTGCAACACGGGCAGCGCGAATTGGGGCATAGGAGGCGTTAAGGTCTGCGGGTACCTGGACACCGAAGCGGCGACGACGAATGACTTCAGGGGGTCTTGTGACACCGTGAGCGAGAGTCAGCAGTCGACGAAGCTGCGCCTTGTGCTTGTTGGTTTCTCCATAATCAAAAGAGTGTGAGCGCTTGCCAATACCGGAGATCGAAGCTCGATCCTGAGCTGGAACTTTGTCGCCGACTGCTCTGAGTGGAGGCACTACGGCTGCTGAATCGAGACTCGTCCAACTGCTCGTGCTCGTCGAACCACGCGTGGAACACAACTCGTAGTCTCTTTTGATTGGGAAGCTTGTCGACAAGGTACGAGGCGTTCAACCCGTGGAGCTGATCCACACGCGAGTTCGTTCCTGCAATGCGTCCTGGTGTCGGTTCCAACGGGGGCAATGCCCGATTCGAGATCGTGAAACCATCTCGCTCTTCTTACGTTGAAAGTAGTCGTAGTAGCACCACTGCTCATTGTGCGAGAAGAGCGCCGTACGTGCAAAACTTTTGGTCTTGACAGCGAGTTGCTCGCCCGTATCGTGATCTTTCTTCTTATATTTTCCCGAGCAGGGTACTGCGCGCTCAAAGGACCCGAAGATAAAGTGCTTGCTGTACAGCCCTTCCATAGCAGTGTTGTGTTCGGCCTCGGAGCTTGACCGGAGGATGCTTGCCACCTCTTCGAGACTGGCATCGAGACGGCCGGCGCACATGACCTCCAGTCCATTGTGGTGGGCGTCATTATTGCCCTCCGCAACTTGTCGTCGGAAGACGACGAATTGATCTGCAGCTTCCACCCGCTTCCAAGGTCCACCCAACCTGGGCCGGCTGCTAAGCCAGAGAAGTTCTCGGAGCTATGAGAGGCTCGAGCTCGTTCCAGCATCTCGGCATCCGAAGGTGGCGCCAGGGTCCTCATGAGTTCGTGGCGGAGATCGTCGTCGCTTTGCTCGGTGGACATTGACATCGATGGCGTTGAGTCCATATCGTCGGTTTGGTTGTTCAAGGAAGTCGACCCCAGCCTTGCCGACGAAGCCGTCCAGCTTCTTCGATCATACTGCGCACCCTTGCAAGGTTCATGGCGTTGGACGATCACAACCGACCGAGCTGTGCACAGATCCTCTTCAGATTTCGACTGTCGTGGTTGCAACGCTCGACGCAGCACTACGAGTGGCCAGCCAGCCGTTCAACACTCGACATGGGGAACGGGTCGGAGAACAGTCAAGCGTGGTGGTGGTCACAGTTCGTACGTGAGTACGCTGTGTTCCTAACTCGCGCCTGTCCTCAATATCGCCAGAGGTGGTGAGTGCGAATAGTCGAGAATGGAAATCTGTGGAAACGACTCCGGTCAGTGGCTGCGGTGACTCCGGAGAATGGCCGAGAAATGCGACCGGAGGTCAGACACAAAACGGCGAGAACCCAACACAAACGTAAACGCAGGCATGCAGGTGAAAAGTGTGACGAATTTATTATACTTGTTAAGTTCGTAGCGCACGACCGAGTCGACCAAGTCACAAGATGGGGAGGAGCCTAACTTGTGAATCTCATGCGACCTAACTGAACGAATTTCGTACCAACCTGGTTCACATTCCGATTCGAGCTCAGAACCTGCAGCTAAAGGGGCCAGCTACGTTGTCACAAGCGTGTGAGGTTAGACAAAGGCAGAAACAATGGAGCTCTGTGTCGATGGGTATCGCCGCGGATCCACTCTGTCTGTCAGCTCTTTGATTGACCACCGACATCTTGTTTAGCCAGTAGTGTCTATGACAGGGATTCGTTGTGCTTCAACAACACTGATCAAGCATGTTGCTACCTTTCGGGTGGCGACAATCGAGATGTGGGATACGAGGCGTGGAAGTTAGTTAGTGCCGGTGCTCGTCTCCTGAGAGACTGCTGGACCTGGGCCTTCGGCCTGCGTGGATGGAGGCGTGACAACGTGTACAAGCCACGATCGACGCCACACGTCCGGCTTCGTTCTCCATCTGCTCGGGTAACCAGCATGAGCCACAAACAAGGTATCCGCACAGATAGCATCGTTTCTTCCTCAACCTTTTCCAGTCCGACAAGCCTGTGGCCAACGTCAACTTGACAGTGGATAGGCTGCATGTGCAGCACGGACAGCGAGAGTTTTCAGGCAAGATGTTTAAGTCGGCGGGGACTCCAGTATTGAATCGGCGCTGTCGGACGTAGTCTGGAAGTTGCGCCACTCCGCGTGCAAGTGCCAGCAGTCGGCGAGTCTGGGCTTTGGCCTCCATGCGGTAGTAAGAACTTGAAGCGTTTAAAGTCGAGTCAGAGAACGATCGACGCCTCCCGCTTCGGCTCGTTTGGCCCACATCAAACCAAGAATGGAAGATCACTCGTAGTCCTCTGCGCTCCGGCAGTTGGTCAACCGAGAATGCTGCTGCAAGACCGTGCAGCTGATGAACTCGTGCGTGTGTCCCCACAACACGCCCTGCAGTGAACTCATCTGGTCGTAACGCGTACTGGGAAATTGTGAAGCCGTCACGTTCGCGCTTACGTTGAAAAAGTCGAGGTAGCACCACTGTTCGTTATGCCCGAACAGATTAGTGTGAACGAAGCTGCTTGTCTTCACTGCGAGCTGTTCGCCGTCCACAGTTGCTGGCTCGGGGTGCTTCCAAATCTATGGCATCTCGTACACTCCACGTTGCGCTCAATCGAGCCAAAGATGAAGTTTTTCCCGTAAAGCCCCGTCATCGTAGAGTTGTGCTCAGCTTCCGAACTTGGACAGAGTATTCGAGCGACTTCCTCGACGCTGGCTTCGAGCCGACCGGCGCACATCACTTCCGGACGAGTCACGCTATCCAAATTGGCTCTCGCAGCGGCTCCCGTAGCAGTGTCACCATCCTGGTGTTGGAATACTATGAAGTGATCGACAGTTTCCAGGCGCCGCCATTGTCCCTCTTCCTCGAGTCCATCAGAGAGCGCGGTAAAGTCTGTGTTCGCGTGAACACTGCGAGCTCTCCTCAGCAGCGCTGCGTCAGAGGGGAGTGTGACTGTGCTTGCAATAGCACTGTCGCGGTGTTCGAAGTTGATTTGGGACATGGTGAAGCGGCTATAGTTTGCATCGGAGACAGTGGCGGATGTTTCGGAGCTGGAGTTGAGGATGCCATCCATTGCCAATGGCTCAGGCTGCGACCTACCCCCTGTCCCCCACCACGAATCTCGGTCTCCTCGCGAGCTGAGCGCATTGTGCCGAGAGATACAGCTTGTTGATGCGATAAGGGGGTGGTTGCGTGGACTCAGTTGAGCTTTTGAAATGTGGCAGGCTGAAGCTCCGTGAAGACGTGAGGTAGCCACACTTCGAGATGTTCCGCCCCTGGGATAAAGGAGAGAGGACAAGTACCTTGCGTGGCTGGTATGAGGGCAGTGGTCTCCTGGTTGTAGCAGAGAATTAAAGCGAGGCGTTCGTGGTTGGTGCAGCTCTCCAATTGCATGAACGAGACGCAATAGAGGCTCAAGTTGATCATTTCAGCTCGGCAACAAGATGAACGGGAAAGTATGCGGCACTTAGTCGCGCTGGCTTTAGTTCTTTAAGCGAAAAAATGCCAGGAGAGTGAACGCCGTCGAAACTTTTGGAGTTAAACACGCTTTCGTGCCAGTGCGGGACCACTTTTTCCGAGCCTCATATCCCAATCCAAGCTCAAATGATTACTATTATAGCAATAAAGAGGAGTATCCAAGTACTTGGGCTCAGTAATTACCAGTGATTCGACTGACTTCGTGCGACGCCAGCCACACGACGGCAAAACTACTACACACATGCGTCATCGATCGCAACGCTAGAACATCACACCGCACCCCTTTTTGCAGCATTGCTAGCGTGGGGGACGAAAACAACAGCGGACCTGAACCGCGAGGTTGTGCGTTCAGCATTCCTTACAGCAGAGCGACATTTTCTCAGTAGAAAGACCTTCACGAGGCCATTGCCTACAGGGAAAAAGGTATCGACGGTCAATTGCATGCCGGTACTGTGGCAATCGTGAGTTGCGGACGGAATGCTGTCCACAGTGCAAAGACAGGATGGAACTCGGTTTCGTACAAGCATTAGTAGCGTATGTCTAGGTAGGATACATGTATGAGTCGAACCCTGGGAATTCTCTTACAGAAGCAGCGCGGATTAGGTTCAGGCGATACCTCGTTCATTCCAGCTTTGTCCGAGAAGAAGGTTAGGACATGAACGCACCACATCTCCCGCACACTGAATGCAACGACTAACAATAGCGAGCAGTTGAAAGTGAGTACTTCATGCGGTGGAAGTACTGTAGAACATTAGTCCAGCCGGACAGGGCAGTGCTGCATAGATACAAAAAGCGCCACGAAAAAGATAAAACCTCATTTTGCCATATGGCATTACTTCCTCTGCTTCAACTTCAGCGGAAGCCGCGTATCTATCAATTATGTCGTCTGAGTCGTCAATTGTTTCCTCAACGATGTTGAGGCGCTCAAGCGCGTCTACTACTTCGTTTTCAACCGCAATATTGTCTGTTTCAGCTGCGTCGGTATGCTGCTCCCCGCACACTTTAAAAGACCTGAAAAACCGCTTTTAATAACGCGATCTCCCAAACCATTCCATGAAGCCATCATCCAAGCGATAGCATCTCGACGGGTAGGGGGCACTAGCCTGAAGGGGGTTGATTCTTGCTGAGTGTGGTGAGCCTTCAGTTGTGACGTCAGCTCAGCGACCCACTCCTTACGGAGCCTTTGTTTAAATGATCGAAACCAGGACACGTCAGCAGGCTGACAGACAGACGTTAACCCAGGTGGCACGCGCATTAAGTAAACGTTTAGCGTTTTCGCGTGCTCCAACACCTCATCAGTCCAGTGGGCAGAAATATCGTCCCAAAGCAAGAGAATAGGCTCACACTCCGTACGGTCAGCAAAATGATAATCTAAAAACCTTACTGAAAGGTCTGACGTCCACCACGCCGATAGATTGCCATAAATTTGTACGTCATATTCTCGGGAAAGTGTAGCCATCTCTTTCCATAACGTGTTGAACCCGTTTTGCATGATATCGTTGTATGCGGCCTTTTCCTCTATGGTGGAAGGTTTGCTTTTAAGTACCACAAATGGGGTATATTGCTTACCAGAAGAATCTGCCATGAACATACTAGTGAGTCGCTCTTTATCTTTACCCCCGCATCGCACCCAGAAGTCTTGACGCCACTCTTACTTATGGTTCTCTTGGGTAAATACTCGAAGCACACGCCACTTTGATCTGCGTTGTATATTTTATCCACACCAAGCTCGCCTTTGACTTGGGCAACTTCCTGCCAAAACGCTATCGCTTCTGCCTCCATGACGGCTGTTTTTTGGCCTTGTCTGGTTTTGGCGCGAATTGATAAGCCATGTCGCTTCAAGAAGCCTTTTTGCCACACCCAACTACCCACAAATACGCCGGGAGCAACGCCCTTATCTTCAGAGACAGCTTGCGCTTTTAACTGCAACATAAGTCCTGACACCGGAACACCCTCCTCACGCAACGACAGCGTCCACTCCACCACAGCCTCCTCTCCAACAGCGGAAATCGTTGTAGCCGTGCCCACCTTGCGGATTATTTTGAGGTTGGCTTTGGTTGATGAAGAACAAACAGACTCGATATGTTCACGCTCTTTCAGCCACTCGTATTTTCTTTTCCGCTTGTTTTCGGGCTTTTGTTGTATGAGATGCTGATAGAATTTGTCGAGTGTGGCTTGCATGCCGTTCTGGTCGTGATAATTGATTACCTCAAGCCTCTTCTTGTACATCTCCACCTCGCGCTGGTAGCTGCTGGGTTGGCGGCCTTGACCACCCGGAGCACGCTTGCGTCCACGTCCCATCTTGCACAGTGGCATGTGGTGCATAGCGCCAACACATATAAATAAAAATAGTCCACGTAGCTGCGCCATGTTAAGGTTATTTTTAAGGGATGATCTGTGATGATTGGCTCGACGACGTGTCCGCTTGTACATATCGTCCGGCTAGACAAATGTTCTACACTACAGAAAACCCTCGCTTGTCATGGTAGTGGTATGGGACGTTTTTTTCCCATTCTTTTAATGGCTATTTTGATTCTTGGTCATTTTGACTGTTTTTCATTTATTTTTGGCTAGTTTTCATTTCCCTGGATTTATTGCATTTTGAAAGGATATATTGCATTCATTGAAAATGTAAGGCGATTTACTCGGTCCCTAGTTCGTAGCACCCGAAGTGCTCACTACGTCTAGCCTTTTGTCGCGAAAATGTAACTCACTGAAAGTGCTTGATGCGTGGTATCCATTAGCTAGGAACAATGTTGTGCCCCATCTGGAAAGAGAAGTTGATTGATCTTGCAAGAGGCTCAGCTTCCAGTACCGTCATCTCTTCTCTGTCTTCATATGAGATCTCCCAGTGCCTCATCCCTCCACGCAAAAAGGGTGGTTTAATCTTTCCGACGTACGTTCGTTGACACTCCTCGCCGGCATCCTCGGTTACTGTCCTCTCAATCAGCACACTTGCTGGTTTGTCAACAAATCGCCTCACTAGTGCATCGACCGAATACTGAGAAGACCGCATGCCATCTCGTTGGAGACAGTTTCTCTTCTTTCGCGGTCTTCCAGGGGTTTTCGTGCTGGTAACCCACGAAGCATGGCGGTCAAGTCTAGCGAGTCAACGATGTGAAGGCATGCCAGAACGTGGGCATCATAGCCATCCCGTCTGGTAGAAGTCCTTACAGTCGCATTTGTATTTTCTGCGAATTGTGTTGATCTCGTCAAGGGACCATGCCGGAGCATCCCAGTTGTGTTCGTAGGGAGCACGATTCAAAACCTTGACCAAGCGCAACGAGAGATAGCGAAGCTGAACGTTCTGGACAGTTTCATTGTCTTTCAGTATCCCGCGTAGTGAGTTTCCATAGGTCTTCGTGCGCCCAGCCGTGACTTTAAGGCCGTTAATATTGTCGTCGCGAACAACATAGTAGTCCTCGTTGAAGTAGTAGGCCTCAATGTTACGTATAGCTCTGCGTGATTTCCGCTTGTGCGTCGGGTAGTGATTGTCGTCATGACACAACAACACAGCAGCTTGCTACCGAAGATTCTGTCAGAGTGTGCAATGGATAATGGCTCGGAGCCAATCCAACACTTTGCAGCAGGTCCGGCCGTAGCGTGGAAGCAAGACATGCCCTGTTGCCGCGCGAAGTTGATTCACTGCAGTAGCCTTAATCGCGTGGTGATGTGACCCAATTGGATTTTGGTTGCGAATGATTCCAGGCGTGTCGCTGGCGGTGTAGTACCACATATCCCATGGCTCGTGAGGTATTCGACATTTAACCACTCAGCATATTCGTCTTCTCCAATATCACTCCAATTTTGAGTGATTAGCTCTGCAAGTACTTCAAACTGCTCTTTTGACCGAGCGAGACTCAAGTAATCGAGTTGTGGCTTGATAATGTCGTTGTACCTCTCGCCGTTAGAAAGAAGACATTTTTGCTTCCGTGAGTTGCGATCGAGATGAGGCCAGCAGTCTAAGAGCTTGACGTCAGACCATATTCCTTGGAAGGCGTTGGCAATGGCCTTAGAATGGTCCAGAGAACCAAACACCAAGTCCAAAGTGACTCCGAAGATTGCTGGCATCGTTCCTTGCATACAGAAAACAGCTTTCCGTAAGTGAAGGCTGTCTCGGTCCGGACGAACATGAAAGCCATTGGGTAGAATTTCTGCTGAAATTTGTGCGACGCGGTGTACCGAAGTCCGTACGTGCCAAACGAGACAAGTGTCCATCCACCGAAGTGAAGCTTGTAAGTTCCATCCGTAGCCCCAAGTAGTTCTCCAGCTTGGCCGTATATCGCTCGCGGCGCAGTGCGAAATAGTCGTCTTGACGTGAAAATAATTCCCACAGACGCGTCGCCACCGTCAAGAAGGTCCGTAAAGCAATCCAGTACAAGCATCTCCTTTTGATTCTCGAATGTCTGACGAGCAATACGTCGGGCATCGTGCTCGAGGTTGTAGCGCATACGGCCAAAAAAGGCAGAAGGCGTTGTGCACATTCTTGGTGTTGCCCATACCATGATGTCCGCGTAAGTAGAAATGTCGAAATCACCTCGCTTTCGCAGTCTGTGGGCGCGATTCTTCACTTGTGTGACTGAAGGCAATAACGCCAAAATCTCGTCAGACTTGCTGTACTTCATGCGAAGGGTGTTCAGACATTTTTTTGGTCCTTGTCCACCAAGCAGCAAGTTGTCGATCTCAGGTAACAGCGGCTTGTGAATACCCGTTCTCTGGGCTGTTACTGGAGCAGCTGTTGTGGTATGCATTCCACCACGAGATAGTCGAAATTTGCCGTCCGCATCAAGTGTGATTCTTGCTTCGGCCGTGCAGTCCATATGCGAAGTACACCAAAGGCGCTTGGTGACGCTGTTGTTGTTGGTCAAAGCGAATCGAGCGTTTTCCATGCCGTCAAGTACACGCCGAGCCTCGTTGAGAGACGCAAAGCGCACTGGGTGCTCTAGTCTTCCATCGATATCAAGGCCGGGACTTTGTTGGGTAGGTGGCGTATCGTCGTAACTTGCCCTCTGCTCACTACGCGCATCACTGTCGGATGAAACCTCACTTGGCCGCGACTCGTCGTATTCGTACTCGTCGCTACTGCTTCCACTCAGCGACGGAACTCTAAACTCGTACTCATCACAGTCTGGCAATTCCGTGTCACTATCTGTGCTGCGTAGGCGTCGTCGCGGCAGCGCCCCAGACCGACGGCATGTTATTGCACCGGCGAAATCCTCACTCTCAACAGAGAATGGGCTGTCGCTAGCGCTCGGCATGGTGGCGGTACCCAAAGCCACCGCTTGGTTCGCCAGACGAGTTGAGTTGGCGTTGATCCTGAGGTTGCCGAGTAGACTGAGTTGGATAGGGAGTTGGAGGGGTAGGCGGGCGGGCTTGGATTCGGCTCAATAACTAGAAGAGCTTGTTTGGTCGAAGGTAAAAAGTAAAATGAAGTAGGACGCGGTGCGGAAAGTCGTGAAGCTATCGAGCCATGCCTAGGGACCTCTCAAGCAATGCAAGTGCGATATGGAGAGCCAGAGCGGTTCAGGCAGGGGCTTGCGCCACAGGTGAAAGCCTTGGGTGATAGGGCTGTTTTATAGAGGCACATATGCTATAGACAAAATATTGTACTGCCCACACTCATATGTTCATCCAAAACGATTTATATGTACCTGTAAATATCTGCCATTACCAAATAATGTAAGGAAGAAAGTATGGAAGTTTCGGGAAAAGTATATTGTCGTCTGTCTCCGACTCTTTATCGCCATATGTTTCGACGAATTCCGGTGTTGGGGTCGGTGAGGGCGAGTCCGGCTCTCAATAACCACGTGGAGGTGTTGGCGGTGGGGTAGGGTCTCGCTCGAACCCATACCGGCTGAGTCGGTGTAGTGACTCCTCCAACGCTGCGATCTCGTTATCCAGTCGGAGCACGCAATCGAGAAGGACTTAGCGGGCGCGCTCACGATCCCGGATCCGACGCTCAAGGGCGTCGAGGTGCGCGCGATCGTCTTCGTCGTCGCTTGAGTCGTCGCGGGGTCGCTTGTCCTGGCGCGGCATGGGGTAACTTGGATAATGAGAGAGAACAGCGGATAGAGCTTCTTGTAGAGATGCGTTAACTTGCTAGAGCTAATGGTGGCTCCAAAATATATTTATCATTTCTGTACTTATATGTTTCCTTAACGCTAGTTGCCATGCTGTTACTGTTCAGATATCTTCTAAATAAGAAATGGTCAGTGTAAATGCTATTGAGCCATCGTAAATGGAAACTAGATGAACAGAATGAAATCAAGTGTAAATGCTATTGAGCCATCGTAAGTGGAAAGCAGCTGAACAGAATGAAATGTAACCCCACTAAACGGAAAGTAACCTTCGACAGAATGAAAAAAAGGTTTTTGTAGTGGTATCCAGAAGATGCCATACATTTTCTCGTAACGCAGTCGTGAGGACAAACACACAGCTATATTCAGTGAGAGCTTATGAAATCAACTTCAACTTATGGAAAAAGATTGTCAGCGAGTGCAAATCGGATGGAGCCCGAGTACGGGCTTGAATCGGATGCATGTCGAGTACAATTATGAGTTCGGTAGTATTGGGAGTAAGCACAAAATGAAAAAGGGGGTATTGCGAGTACGATTGTGTAGATGCTTCTACAGCACGATGCTAGTGCGCGATCCTAATTTGATGTTTTCATTCTGGTAGTCCGTCGACGTTCAGCCCCATTGCATAGCTGAAGGAAAGCAGTTTGGCCAGCTCCTAACAAAGCAGATCGGCCAGCTCCTGGTTCTTGTATGAGAGAGCTGGTCCAGTATTGGTACGTTTATCCTAAACGATGGGGTCTCCTGGAAAACGCTTGTTGCAGCAGTGAATGATTGGTCCTGCTACGGACGTGTGCCATGTGTCGCGCTCCGCCCAGACCGCCAAAGTAGGCGATATTCGTTTTGCTTTGTGAGTCCTCACCACTACCCATAAGGGAACTTCTCCGCCAACAATCCACGTTCCCCGCTCGACGTTGAGCATGGCCCCCATTCAGGGATGGAAACACTAATGCAGTTGGCCCACCAGCAATGCCAATAATGTAGGCCTCCACAGCACGCTGGGAGTGTTACCAATCTGTGCACTCGCTGGGTCACCTAATTGCACTGATACTCAGAAACCATCCGACGTTGGCACATGTACTCGGTCTCCGTCCGGTTCTTGCACGTACTCAGATTCCATCCGATTTGTACTCGGTGAAAACCCGCACCCCTCTATTGAGAGTTTAATCCGTAAGTACGGTGCATGTGACTCGATCCGGACACGATATTGGAGACTTGCTGCAGCTTGTCGGATTATTCTTGTCACTGCCAGTGACGAAATGCACTCGGGGTGCCCCATCTCGTCCATGAAGACTGCTGCGGGTGTCTCCGTCGGAAGTGAACGGTGTGCCTTGAGAAGACAGATGGCCCCAAATACTGGAAACAGGAATCGGTGACCGAGCGGTTCAGCATTCGAAGTGTTGGCGTGCCGCGTTGGTTTGTCTTCGACCCGTTTAGTCGCAGATGTACCGACGCGGCTTCATGTCTGATGTGAGTTGTGGAGCCGGTGTGGTCTAGCACGGCCACCCCCTCGGCTTTAGCGCGAACCACGAGAACGTCTTGCCAGCGGTAGCATTCTCCGATCGCCGCAGAAGGAAGAAGAACGAGATACAATGATACCCCCAGAGAGCCTGGTCGGAGGGTATCGCCATGTTCAGCGCGCTGAAGCACTGCTCAAGTAGTCGAAGCGGCACTGGGAAATTTGGCGAGCGGGTGCGTCGAGTCGGTAGATGCCTTCAGGACCATGTGAATTTGTGGACGAGTGCTGGGGAAGGGGATCGTAGCTGCCTGGAAGAAGTGGAGAATACCATGGAGAGTTGCTGCGATTGTTGACCCACGGATCGGTCAGCCTGAGCCGAAGCCGTGTTGAAAGCCATGAAGAATGAAATCGGTGATCAGTTGAAGCTTGACGTCCAGGGAGTAATATGGCACGGCGGGATGGAAACCGCGCCGTGACGCCTAGGTGGACCAGGTTCTCAGCGCGGGTCGGTACTTGGCGTATGTCGACTCTGCAACACAGTGCGCTCGGAGATAGAATGCCATGCCGCTTCCAGACCCGCGACGTCGGGTTACCTGCGTCCAGCCACGAGTTAGATTATCGAATAGTGTGGCCATAAAACCGCTGCTATTAGTATGAGAGCCCGCGTCAGCAATCCGGTTTTCCGCGCAGGCCACATGTGTCGCCGAGAAGCGCAGTCCAAGCTCCGACTCCCACTGACCAAGGAGGCGGATGATCGTTTGAGCTCGTTGATCGCGGGACGCCATCTTGTTTTGCCAAGCGACAGCTGAAGTGTTGTCGACCATGAATCTGACATGCACTGATGTGGAGACACGGTTGCGCATGGCTGACCACAGAGGGCCCCACGATATAACCGCGAATGCACACGTAAGGAGTTCGCGGCAGTTAATATCGAAGCCCACGCAGGGTCGGACTTTGTTGCCTTGATTAGGGCTTCGCTCGCCGTCGGAAAATGTATAACGCAGTGCGCAGCGATCCGCCGTAATGAGGACGCAGAGTCCAGTGTCGGATGCTTCCATCTCGACGAAGGCGTCGGGCTCTGGTCTTCTGTAAAAGTATTCCAGAGGGACACCACCCTTGAGTAGTGGAGATCCTAAGATGGCCCACCATCTTGTTTTCATATCCGCTGTCACCGGGACACGTTGCCAGCGGTGAAGCCGGCTCTCATATTGGCGGAGTCGTTGCAGAAATGGTCTAGCGGGGCGGACGCATGTCGCGACATGGTGCAGCCGGCCGAGTAGGGAACGGTAGTCAGTACGGCTCAGGTATGATGCATGATATGCTGACATGACACATTCGATCGCTTTGGAAATTTTGTTCGGCGGCATGGAAACTGTCCCAGCGACAGTGTCGAAGATAAGGCCAAGGACCTTTTGGCGGGAACTCCAGTGGGTGAACTTGTCTTCATTGACAGTTATAGGGCCGAGTACAGTAGTCATGGCATGACGCAGAGACTGCTCGTGTCCGCGCAGTTTGTTCCAACATCGGCTGCCATGTTGATGTGGTCGTCAACCTAGTAGTAGTTAAATATGCCATCGGCCGGTAGAGATTGACGGAGAGGCCGTGGAGGTGTGCGATAGCACCCCGACTACCCCGTAGCTGGCCGGGGAGCCTGGCCAACCATATGCTGCGGATGTGTCGATGACCAGCGCCTTGTCCTGTTCGAGGCGGCCGCCAAATTGAAACGCTCGCGTGCTGTGGGTGCACACGTTTTAGAAGGCGAAGGCAACGTCGCCCGCCTGTAGCTTGATTACCTCGTTCGGGTGCGTTCGGTGCTACTGGATGATTTCCTAGGCAATGGCGTCACACCGTTTAAACGTTGGCGTGCAGATGACCGATGTATCGGTGTAGTCATTTAGGGAGTATCCCGCCGGAAACGACAGGCCGTGTATGGTTCTGCCCGTCGTGAGCGGATCGGCATCACCTTTGTCGACTACACCAAATGGGCTGATATGAACCTCTGTCCAGATATTGCGTATATTCTTAACGAGCACGGGGTACCGGTCGGATGCGGATTTGGGGTTGGCTGGGTAGTGGCGCTGCGTATCGAGTGTAACAGAGGTACCCGAGCCCCATTAGCAGCAATGTCGACTAGTCCGTCAAGGTGCAGGTAGCCCGCAGAGGCGTGGCGCAGTACTCTTGGGACCATACATTTGTTAGACCTATAGTCATCGGCGGTCTGTCCGCGCATGAGTTCAACGGACTGCGGTAGTCTGATATGAACGAATTCCGACAGTACACTCTGAAGAGGCTTGTTCAGCGATGGTGGTTCGGTGTTGAAGCCTCTGGAATGGTGAGGCCCACTATTGAGCGCCGTGTTAATCACCTGCAAGCGGATCCGTTCCCAGAGTCCGGCACGCAGCTTCGCACTCTGGCGAAGGGACCGCGTGATAAGGAGACTCGGCGCTGGACGACGACTCGCCCGTAGACTAGCTGCCTTGCATTGGCAAGGGTTCCGACCATCCATGTACCAGGACGGTTATTCCTGCGGCGTATGTGGCGTGGCGGGCGGCCAACACGACGGCGCCGATAGTCCGTGTTGAGCGGTTATCGCTGACGTGGGTCGTGTGGCATGGGGCGACAAATGGCGAGGAACGCCATTGGGCGGTTCTGGCGGGAGACCAGGACCGTGGGGTGCCTGGACGACCAACTGCACATAGGTACGTGGCGTCATCGCAGCGCGGAGCCGGGTTGGTGGACCCGGCCTGGCTGGATGATGAAGAGTGCTCGTTTGCATGACCAAGAAGTAGTGTATTTACTGCGGTAATGCATGGGGACCGAAGAGTCGACGAACAGGCAGTGCCTCGGTCACATCAAGCTCGGTGTCGGGTGCTCTGCTGGCGCCGCTCCGAACCGTAGTTGCGGTCAGTGAAGTATTGAAGCTCCCGTGGAATGCAGCCTTCCCAACGGTGTGTGCGGCGGTGGTGTGCACACCGATCCTTGCCCCCGCCGTAGCACATGCCACTGGCCAGGAACCTCAGACACAGCTCGTGGCCCTCACCGTCCCTGGGGATCTGTCGACGAAGGCTACCAGGCATGATCGGGACTCGTGCCGCAGGACCGCGCTGGTGCTGAGCCTGGTGATGCCGGGGTGGAGTCGACGGGCGGGAACCGGGTGGTGCAGAGGATGATAACGTGGCCATCATCAATGGAAGTCCATTGAGGGCTGCCTGCCAGCCAGGACTATGGTAGTCGACTGCACGGACTGCGTCGCAGAACTCGCGCCACCAGTGCTGCGAGTCCACGAGCAGGTGGGCGAGAGCACGACCCATGAACTAACAGAGTCCGAGTTACACCCTCGGGCGTGTTGTTGTCACGCTTCAAATTGGCCAGCACGAACCGCTTGACCCGCGAGAGGAGGCAGCGCGCGTGGTCATACCACAGCGCATCTCAAAACGAAATCAAACTGCCCATTGCGACCAGAAGGTCCTCATACGTGGGACATCGGGCGACCGTAGTCGGAAGCGACGCATGCACCGAGACGGCAGAAAAATTGGTCCACGCTGCAGTTGCTCCAGCTCAGACTGAGGGCAAAAATACATCACCGTTAGTCCCCTCAAGCCGAGCCGGCTACTGTATAACGCCATCAACACCGACGGAGTCGCGTCAAACCAGACACAGTCGAGCTCACGAACAAACGACATAGGGGACCACCACCTACCTGTATCCGAGCAGAGGTCCCGGAATAGTCGATGAGCTGCCAGCTGATGAGCTTGTCGTGGGTAATACTCACCTTTGACCCGTGAGCGCGGAAGATTAAAGCTCGAGCGCCGCAGGTGTCAGATATCCGGTGGTGGCATGTCAGCGGCATTACTAGTCAGTGGAAGCGTCCACGCCCCCCTGGTGTCCCAAGCATGAAACCTGTCACGCCAGTGGTATGGCGCATGGTGTCAGGGGCAGGTTCCAGAGGGCTAGCGCCGGGCCTGTGGGTCTACGGTCTACTCGGAGGCTCGTTGCAAGTGGCTGCAGGCTGGAGCGTGCGATGAGATCGCTGAACATCTCAAATAATTTGTCCACTTTGACGGCAAGAGTGAGGCGTTGGGCCAGGGAGGCGACGCTGACTCTGTTCAATCGGGGCGAAGGTCCGCGTGAAGTCGTCCAAGTCGAAGGCCGTCGCGCTCGGAGTTAGTCAAGACAGCAGCTCGAGCGCAGGGCTCGGTCCCACCTCAGCGGCGCCAACGGGTTCCGGCTCGGCGGCAATGTCGGCAGTAGTGGTAGCACCGGCGGGGTCTCCACCACCGGCAGGGTGCGACCGAGGAGCAGACAGGGCAGACGGGTTGCCTGTGTCGGAAGAGACGACGTCGCCGCATGGACGTCGAGCCCACGAGTGTGTAAGGCCCTTGTTCTGGTGGCAGCATACGTTCCAGAAGTAATTGAGGGTAGGTGTCGGATTACAGTATTATATTGGCCCAGCCATTTAGTCAATTTGTGCTATTCTTGTTCAAGTGGATCCTGCACCCAAGGCCTCATCGCCATTCAATATTCCGACGCAGACAGACTTATAAGAATGCCGATGATGCATGCGTCGAGCAAGGTGATGGTGGAGCCCGCTCAAGCGTCGGTAGCGGCCCCACATACTCATGCCAAGACGCTGACCAAGGCTACGACGGCCGGGGTATCACCGCCAGCTGCTGGCGCAACGATGCAGACTATGAATTTAATGGTGCCAACGGTAACTGCGTCACCCCAGACTCTGGTAGCGCCTGCGTCGATGGCAACTGCGACAGCAGAGGAGCTAGTGCCGTCTGCCGCCGCGGCTATGGAGGTCCTGACTTCGGCTACGCCGATGCCGGTAGTGACCGCTGCCCAAAACACGCTGGTGCTGCCTACGCCTGCGAAGAAGGCATCCTCTACAAAGGAATCGACTGTCAAGGCTAAGACAAAGCCTGTCAAACGCATGAAATGGAGCAATAAGATGCTCGCGGAGCTGTTGCGACTCCGGTTTACGGACGGGGGTCAAGCGCCGTTTGGAATCAGCAAACACAACGACTAAGAAAGCGTTGTCGTGGCAGTTTTCGCGAGCGTTCTCTATGAGTCATTGAGCGTAGTTATCAGTCAGGGACAGGTATGCAATTTCCACTTAACTAACGTTGAACATGTAAATACTGATAAGTTTTATGTGGTGCTTAATATGCGGCAGGTATCGCAGAAATATAGAAAGCTAAAGTGCAAGAGAAGCGCGAGATAAGAAAGACCGGCAACGACACTACCGCCCACAGGGACATTGACGATGAACTCTGGGCAATTCTCAACGACGGTTTTCCATCAAAGGAGGGATTGTGTGGTGATGAGTTGGTGGACACCCACGACGATTCGGAAGAAGGCGACTCTGCGCAAGTGACCACCAGTGCTGAGATGACTGCATTCAACGGCAAGGTTGTTCCGATTACGCAGCTAGCCCAAGCAATGGAGATGGCATGACTGCGATTGCAGACGCGATTGTTTCGAATCAAGCAAGTAATGAACCGCTTCGAGCCTTGCGTCGGCAATGGAGCACCATACAAAGGCAATCCATGAGCAGCAATTTGAGACTCGATGTTTCCAGACATTGGATCTTCAGTTGCTGCAGCGGCCCCAAGAAAAATAAGAGGGCACAGAGTGTAGTGTAGTAGAAGACGCCGCATTAATTGTAGGTAAAGAATAATTTTTACTACGTCTCATAGAAAAAATGCATCCGCGATGTCTTTTCGTTTCGCAATGCCTTGGAAGTTGCTCACTCCTTTTCAGGGTCCGCCAGTTTCTCGTCCGTTCTCGGACACTCCTCAATTAAAAGAGGATCAACTCCATCAACGCTAACCGAATCACCCACTAGTATAAGCAAGTTATATAGTACCACAGAGCTAACAATGACCTTGCAAATCCGCTTCGAGGATTTCTGCTCAAGTTTCCCAAGCAGCAATCAAGAACGAGTTTTGAGTCGTCCAAAGGCGCACTCCACGACAATGCGAGTTCGCGAGTGAATACGGTTGTAGTACCGTTTTCTTCTGTCCTCCACTGCCTCGGCTTCTGGGAACGGTGTTAAAAGGTGCCCCCATAGCTTTTAGCCAGCGTCTCCAAGCAAGTGCTTTCCTAGTGGGACATAAGAAGATGTGGTGTAACGGGATCGGCCAAAATCTAGTTAAGGCCCGATCTAGCTTCCCACGGCGCCCAGACACCGACTAACGGAGGGTACTCCGATAGATCCGTGATCAGCTGAACGTGTTGTCACCTTGTGTACCCGTCGGCGGGCTGGATCTGCTCTCTCGGGACTCCGAGGATGCGATGAAGGTGTCGATCGACCGTCTGGTGTGACGCGGGGATGGTTGGAGCAGCGCGGAAGTCTTCGCTCTGCGTCCGGTTATTTGTTCCAGTTCTTGAAGCGACTTAGTCGAGCTTCGTTCTGGCGGCCTGGTCTTGATCCGAGGCCGGAATGCCTTTGTAGGATGTTCTCCTCCTTTCCTTTGACTAACTTGCCGCTTCTTATAGCGGGATCTTGAGTGTTGAGAGTCGAATGCGGTCGATCGGCCAAGTAGTGGAACTCCGATCGATCGAGGGTTACAAGCAAAAGCAAACAATAGTGTAGGGCAGAACTGGCCAATATATTATCCAGTTTACCGCTGACACGTAAAGTTCCTCGCTGTCGGCCAATATGGGGCGCAGGCCAATGTTGTTCCTGGCTCCCGAAGACTTGAGGGGACTTGTGCTCTTGGATGCAAATTCGGTTCTGTTTAGTTGTTATCTCTAAGTGTCTGCTATCTCCTTATTCTCCTACAACCACACGTTTACTTGATTCTTGTCCTGCCTTTGTCCACTTACCCATCCTGCTTCTTTCCCGCGAATCTTCACATATCGATCTGCGATCTACGATCTGCGATCTGCGATCTGCGTTCTGCGATCTGCGATCTGCGATCTGCGTCCTTGATCGGTCATTGGCTCACGGTAGCGACCGGCTTTCTGGCGGATCTTCTTCTTATTTCGGTCGCGCCTTTCTCACTGGATTTTCCCGCGCGCACTTTACCACAAATACGACCTTCATTAATATACCGAAAGCAAACACACACAAATTATTAGACACTTTGAGAAGATTGATTAAAAGCGACATTTAAACTTTACCTTTGTTAATGCCGCTACCGTTCCACAATGACTGGTCGTTGTTGGAACCTGCGCGGATTGAAAGTGATCGAAAGTAGCAACGGTGATCTACCACAGCCTGAACGTTGACTGCAGGAACGTTTTCCTGCAATACCACCCTCAAATTATGAGGCCGTGGTATTGCTATCAACGTCCCATCAACAGCACCGACGACATCCGGAAACCCGGCAATCTGCTCGAAGCCTTCGGCAATCACGGGACGCTCCTCCGCGGGTCCCATACGTATGTAGCGCCCCGCCAACCTACTTAGCACATCTAGCGTCGCGTTAATGTAGACAACAGCTCGAGGTCTTGACATTCCCAGCATGCTGGTGGCCTGGTCCATGGTGCCTCCTTGAGATAGGTAGACCATCGTGAGCGCTACCCTCTTAACTAGCTTCGTTTTGCTGTTTGCTGCGGGCTTTTGGCCCCAAGCGTCGTGCAGAATCTTGTATATTCGGAGGAAGGACTGCTTGTCGCACCTAAGTTTTTACGAAACCAGTCAGTGCGTGGGGTCTCCATTGCTTGTTCAAACGCTGTGTTGTGAAATGTTGATCGGTCTGAGGGTTGAGGAGGTGACAATCAACCGCCACCAGAGCTAAAATAGTGAAAACAATCTATCTAGAAGGGTGGATGTTAATACGACGACCCAGGTTGGGAAAGCCACGCGTGCGAAGAGAAAATGCAGTTACGGGCAGCCTGGTCACAACAAATGTGGATGTACATCGAAGCAACGATGAACGCCGAAATAAATACGTCGACAACTGCATGACAAAACTATAGGCCAGATTAACATGCCCCCTGCCCATTTTGCAAGATAAAGTTGGAATTGCTGGAAAGATTTAAATTCAAGAAATTTGCTGAGGGCTCCCTTTATAATCAAAAAGCCCACTCCACGGTGTTTATCTGTTTTGAACTCGTCCTCTTCGCCGGCCTCTTTTCGCTAAACGAACCAGAAGGCTCACCGGCAAAACGAGCCCGCATTTTAGAACGATCCAAATTTAAAGTTGCTTCAGATCAAGTTAGTTGCTGTTGTCTGTTCAAGTGCCCCTCAGAGACGATATGATTGGCGGATAATTGCTGGTACACTGTACCATTTTGTCTGGTTCGTGCTTGGACGTCAACTATCAGAACACCTGAATTAGCTGTTCTAGCTGTGGCGCATTTGTGTCAGCATCCATGGACAAGCGAGATGCCGCAGTTCTCGTAGTAGCGGCCGGCGCGTGTATCAGCGCCGCCCTGGTTGCAACAGTCGACAAGCGCAGCACGCGCGCCCCCAAAATGGTGTGCGCGTAGATTGTGTAACAAGCATCAACAACAGCAATTTTCTTCGTTCCAGGGGTTAATACTCATTGATCGGACCCCAATACTAATGGAGCACGGGTTTGATATTGTAGTCCAGACCCCAATGTCAAGTCCTGACCAAATATCCTTCCTACCCTGCTAGGCAGATTTCCCCCTCTTTTCTTTTTAGCAGCAGATTAACCAGTGTTTCGTCCGAGAAAGTTCAGCTCGGTTATGAAGGACAGAGACTACGTACACCGTCTCAGAGCGAGATTGAGCGAGACTGTGCACGCGGTACACAGTCCCACATAATCCGACACAGTTTTTTTGTCATAACCAGGTCAGTGAGTCCTACTCCGTTGGATAGCCTACGCTACTAAGGTCATGTGGTGGTCAGGTTTCAACTCAGAAACAAGACAAACTGAAACGAAAACAATGCAGGATCTGTGTAGAAGAGTGCGATCTCTGTGTAGAACAGAGGCGGTTAGAGGGCGAGCGCTGTCGAGCAAGATCACACCAAGTGCCATCGATTTCACTAAGTCCCCGCGCTATGTGTGTCCTAGCCAATACTTCCAAGCCTTTTCCCTGTTTTTTTAAATTGAGGACGCGCACACTACGAAATAAATCATGCCAGTGATGTGACGCTCAAATCGTTGTTTACATTAACGTTAATGCGTGGCTAAGGTACCTGTAGCGAAAGAACTGCATGGCAGGCCTTATACTTCCTTCCAGTCCACTCGGCTCCTCTCCGTGAATGCACATCTCAAAAACAGAAGAGCGAAAATACCGCAGTTGTAGTTGTCAAGTTGTGGAACCCACTCGCACCGCGTACACCTGAGTCGCTTGGGCGATTGCGGTTGCGGCAGCAACGGCAGCAGCTCTGCCTTCAGGTACGTTCTCAGCTTGTCGAACCTGTCGCAGTTTGCTGAGGATCGTAAATTCTGACTTCATTGCTGTTGAAATCTGCAGCTGCAGCGCACCAGTGGTTCAAATCTTAATTGATCACTGCACAAAATAAAAGCTGCTCGGTCTGCAAGTCCAAGCGGGCTGCTGCATCTTTCAGGTTTTGCCACACTTCCTGGTTCGTGGCTCTCTGCGTCGAACACAGGGTGGCGCGAGACGGTATTTGGCAGTAGGTTCATCTCCTCGTCGTACTCCACATTCATGTACACGCCGATGCGTTTAATACTTCGCGCCCACATCCTCTCGTTGACAGTTTGCCAAAATAAAATCGAGACGACACAATCATCCAACGCAGTCGAACGGTTCACTAGAGTCTTTAACTTCTGCCAGCTCGATTCCAATCTACAACCAAAGCGATATATAAAATTAGCAAATGAATAAATAACTTTAGCGGACATTGTGCATATCTATTATTTGTCTGATTTCCCATGTGTGGAACATTCCCACGATACACCGAACTCCATCTCTCCTTGCAGGTTGTCCAATTGGCGTCAAAATATGTAAACCACCGCAGGACCTTGTCCGGTGTCCGTAAAACCACTTTCATAGTAGCGAATACGTTATCGTACACCGTCTCAGTGAGTGCACCCACGAGCAACTGCACCAATCGTTTCATCTCTTTCTTCGTAAACGCGTCGAGGTTGTACTTTTCTTTGGCCAACTCTTCCTGTAGACACTTGACCACGTGGAAGTGGCAAAGCAAGATCCGAGCCCCGACAAACTCCTCCTCCAGCACCGACAGCTCGGTAAAATCTTTTTCGATCATAATTACTGCGACAGAGTCAAAATTTTGACAACCCTATTTAAACTGCCGGCATGCAATACGCAAGGTCTCTTTCCGCCCGTTCTCTAAAAGACAATGCTACAACACATATTACCCAATGCAGGACAGTGTACACAAGATTAGCCTCAATTCCAGTTTTAACATGCTGCACACTATTAAAATGGTAGCCAGTTTGATTCAGATGTCAAAACACTCACCTGTACGTGTTGCCTTTTTCCCATGGCGTCATGTATCATGAAGCTGAATAACTTGTAATTGGACGTGTTGGTATCGTGGGTTGCGTCAATCAGGAGCACCTCCGGGAAACATTCAAACTTAGATCTCATATGCGCCGACAGAATGGAAATGCATTCAGCAATATTCTGGTCATACGAACACAAATACAGTTAGTCTGCAATACATTCGAGAGCAGTAACATCACAGCGCACCTCTTCGTTGGCGTATACTCTGGTAATGTTGCCCTTCTGCGAAGCAAAGTCCTCCAGAATTGCTCGGACGCGCTCCTCGATCGTAGGAAATGCATAACTCTCACACTGAAGTCGGGCGACGAGGTTGTGTACGTCCTTCATCAAAGAATCCACAGTAATATTCTCGGAAATGTACTCGAGAATTCGTTTTCTGTTGGCCCAGCTCGATGCAGCGTTTGCACAGTTGCAAGAACTTCGTCGTCCGAAACCTGTCGGGCTTCATGGTAGGTCTGGTAGGCCTTGCGGCAAACCTCTGGTTGTGACCTGTTTTCTGCCTTGTGATTTAAACTTCCCAATTGCCTGCTTCCCTAACGCACGCATTAATCCACAGAAAAACGATGTAACATTTAGCTTTAACACCATACAGAGAGCACGACGTCACACACCTGAGCTTGACAATCAATTTCCCTCGAGCACAGTTGTTAGGTGGCGTCTTTTGGCCCCTGCCATACCGGGGGTTCCATAATGCGTGCAGACGTAGGTCTTGTTGTAGAACTTCACTTCTTCAGGTATCTTGTTGTATGTAGACTTGGTGTTCTCCGTTTTCTTGTTCCGCATGCGTACAGGCGTATTGGTTCGAATCGAATAGACCTGTAACAACCCAACCAGCACGCGCAACGTGAGCACCAGTATCTAACAATGTAAAACTGCGAAACAGTCTGAGTCTGTGACAAAGTTTCAGCTATGCCTAACGAACCTGGTATGTGCGTCTGCTGTACGATTTCAGATACGCCTCCAATGCGGACCAGTCGTCGAATGTCTTCACGTCAAGTCCTGGTACGTGAATGACGTCGTCCTGAGCTACGATGTCGCCACCATCGTTGCCAACCACAGCCGCGCTCCTGCTTGTTACGCCAGAATCTGACGACTCGGAACTGCTCAACGCCTCATCCGACTCGGAGGCTGCTGATGAAGAGCCTGCTGAATATATCGTACGCCTGTGTGTGTGCGGCGACCGACCTCGAGTCCTAGTCTTCCGCCGTTTTGCGGGTTCCTGCCGCACTCGGCCTGACAAACGACGTCTTGACCGCTTTCTTGCGCTTTTCTTTTCCGTTTCTGCGACCTCGCGGGTGGTGGGCTCTCCTCGTCAGATTCGCTGTCGCCATTGTAACTGGAGGCATCACTTCCAAGCGCATCGTCGGTCTCGTCGGGCACTCTGGCTTGTCGACGCGGCATCCTCGCCAGGAGCTCGATGCAGGAACCAAGGGTGGCTGCTGGTGCTGCTGGTGCGCCGGCCTGTTGATTTTAATGGGGGAGAATTTCTCGCAACCGATTCCGGCCAGCTAAACGGACCGTCTCTTGGTGATGAAAAAGGGATACACATCCCACGGTGTTGGCCTTTTTAATTACTGTGAAGTACGTAGCCATTCTCGGTTATGAAGTGCTTGCATGGAATTCCATATTGATCGTACAGAGTGCGAGCACACGTGGCGACGCGCTGCTTCTGTGACTGCGACGAAGAGATTACAACTGGAAATGGAGAGGTGGCTCTGGAGCAAGCGAGCGTGCGATAGTCGCTCCATGCGCCGCTGTCCTCTGGACGATGCTGTGGCGGAGCACTTCTCACAAAATAGCTGATGTGATTAATGCTCGCGCACTTGTGCTAGACTGCCGACTTACGGAGGGGGTACTCCGTTGATCCAGGGGATCAGTCGCCTTTTCCTCACCTTGCGTACCCGACGGCTCGGCGGGTTACGCTCCTCTGGCGGACTCGGTGAAGATGTTGGGGTCTTTGTGGGTGTACGGACGGTACACGGGAATGGGGGTTGACGGCCAAGCGGGTATTCTTCACGCGGCGGTCGGAACAGGGTCTCGCTTTTGCCTCGACTTGAGCGGACCCGTGGGGTTGTCCTTGGGTGTATCCTTTTCGTTGCTTGCCACCTCCTTTGGTGGGATCTTGCGGGGTTGAGAGAGAGCGGTCTCGCCTGGCCAAGCTCTCCAGGGGACGTCTTGTTCTTGCTGCTTTTGGTGCCTTGTCATCGGGAGGGCCAATATACTTCCCTACCCGGAATGTAGGTCACTTGTGGGTTGCAAGGAAAATCTCTCTTGTTATGCCTTAAGACCTTCTCTCCTACCTACCTCTCCCACACCTGTCTCCCTCTCCCAGATACTGCCTGCGCATCCCTTGATTCCTACCTTTCACTGACTCTATCCGATCTTGTTGGGTATGTATACCAACAGGTCTCCCGAATCTGCCTCCCTCTACCAGATGTTGTTTGCGCATTGCCTGATTCATGTCGCTCACTCGCTGCATCAGATCTTGTTGCGTACCTGTACCAACATTTGGGTACCACACGCTTAACCAGGATCTGGATCCACCTTGGTTTGACTTCGCCTTTAATTATACTCACCTTCGCAACACGGGAGTTGATCACCGAAAGTTGACCACCAAGGTTGATCATCACAGTTGATCACTAAGGTTGATCGTCAGAGTTGACCACATGGGTACACTTTTGGATGCTCCTCCAGCTGGATGTCGTTCCAACGACATATTGCTTCAGTTGACCACAACCCTACCCCCAAATCAGGTAAATTAGTCTGCACTGGCTTCTTAGTGGCAATCGCCCGGAAATTTCTCAGATTACTTCACCACAACCGCCCCCTGCAACGGAGTCTGCCGCACAACGGTTGACTCCGGCGGAAGCACTTACCCTCGCTCATCGTCATCACATTCGCGTCTGGCAGTTGCCATGTCGGGTGTTGATAGGTCTGCACCTGCCGCGGGCACTCCCTCGTCTGCGCCAGCCACCGAATCGACGGATCAGGCGCTTCCAGGTTCACCGTTCTAACATCGCCGCCTCTTCAGTTGGTCATCTAACACACAAACGTATTTCACAGCTCCAGAAAACTTCTTCGGCGTCATCGCAGTCCGCCCCGTGTGCGTTTTCTCTGCTTCTCTGCTGCTTGTGCTGCGATTTATTACTAAACCGTGCTTGTCGATGTAGATCAGAATGTGCCAGTCACTTCTGCCAGAAACGACGCTGCCGCCACCACTTCACCAATTCCAGCGGTCGCTGGATCAGGTACATGATATTATTCATGCGTCATTGTGACTTTTTCATCTTTGTTAATCGCGGCTCTTGGTGATCCGGATCAAGTGATTCCAACCGTAACTCGAGTTGATCCTGATCATGCTACTTTTCTCAGTGACTGCTGCGCCAGTATTGACATCTTTTGCAACGGTCTCAGGTTAGTTGACAGCACTCCATACACTTCCAGCTGCACTCATTAACCTGACACGTGTTGATCATTCCCCTTTAGCAGTCATTGAATCAGCTTCAGCATTGGCTACTGATCCGATTGCACGTGATGCGGCACAAAGTGATTTCACTCGTACTGGTGGATCAAGTTGACAACTTCTTCGTCTCGCCGACGGCGTACCTTGCAGCTCCAGGGTTGGATCAAGGGGTGACCCATTCCTCCATGGCAGGCGTCTGAACGATTAGTTGCAACCCGTGACAGCTAGCGAGTCGGCTCCACGAGTTCACCCGCCCTCTCTTCCAGCACTCCATCCAGTTCTTCTCCTCGTTCGAGTCATATTGACCCTGATCAAGTCACTCGGGCAACTTGATCTACTCATTTTGTTTGGCATAAAGACCCTTCCACCTAGAGTGCGGCTTCCCCGCACAATCTTCACACCCCTTCTCCCAACAGCAACCAATCTGCTATCGAGTCACCTAGAGTGCGGCCTCCCCGCACAATCTCCACACCACTTCCCCAACAGCTATCAGTCTGCTGCGGTCTAACCACCCTCCTCGTGGGACTGCATCACACCAAAACGGTTTCAGCTCGCTCGACCACGATCAAACTCTTGCAGTAGTGCTCCACAATTCAAGTCAGCTTCGACCACCCAACTCGGCTCAGCGTACCCTGCCAATACACTAGGAAATCGCGGTGAACACGGCCATATCGTGTCCGGCGTCCTGTTCGGACGTCCGCAATCCGCTCCACTTCGTACTCGTCTTCGTCCAAGTCGGTTTCCAGCTGTCCTCTGGCAGTAGCGCCTCATCAAAGTCGAACCGATTCGCCTCTGCCACCTCAAGAGTCGACGTGGGACGAGCCGGAAGTGTTCGCACTGGCTTCAGCTTTGAGATATGCACTATTGGGAACAGACGATACTCCAATCCGGCGACTTCCAGGCGCGCCGCGTGTTGGCCGATCATCTCAGCTACACGAAACGGCCCGTGTCACATGTGCACGAGTTTCCGCGCATAGCCCTCCTTGACTCGATCCAGATAAAGCCACACTTGAGAGTCCGCTTCAATGTCATGCGGCCGGAGAACTTCGTTGTGCTGATCGGCTGTGTGTTGGATCGCCTCTCGCAGCCGCTCGTTAACTTGCTCGCGCGCCTGCTGGTAATGCCTATCTCCACCGACGGGGTTCTGGATCACGCCGCCGCGTGCTACCCAAGGGCAGTGACGCCTCCAATGTTGACCGCGGATCCCAGCCGTGAGCCATGTAGAACGGCGTGTCGCCTCGGACTCGATCTTGAAAAGTGTTCAGTGCAAAAGTGAGGCGTTCAGCATATTCGTCCAAGTCTCTCTGGTCTACGTCTGAGACATACATTTTTAGTGCACGCGTCAACGTCTGCACCATCCGTTCTGCCGTCCCATTGGCTTGTGGGTGGTACGCCATCGTCGCTCTCTGCCTCTGGCCCACTATCCGGTTGAATGCACGGAAGAAGTCGGACATAAAACCGGGCTCACGATCGTGCCGGATTGCCTCACTCGCTCCAAAGCGACGGAAGACGCACTCCTCGTAGTTCTCCGCGATCGTCTGCGCAGTTCGCGACGCGCTCGCTTTCGCGATAACATACCCGGTGAACAAGTCGATCCATATCAAGATTTCTGTGTTTCCTTTAAACGACTTCGGCAACGACGGGATGTGATCCATGGCGATAATCTGGAACGTGTACGTAGCTTGCAGGTTCCCAGGCGATTCATCTTGAATGGTCGGTCGCCCCTTCCCTGTCTCACAATCGATGCATTCTCCCACGTAGCGCTGGACACTTCGATACAGACCTCGCCAGTGAAAGTGCGCCCTGATCCGCTGGTAAGTCCTACCAATCCCTTGATGGCCACCTTCCACACTCGTGTGGTAGTGGTGGGAGAAATCTTGCTGCAGCGTCTCCGGTATGACTAACTTGGTGATCATATATCGTTCTTCGTCTGATCGGGCTGTAATCGGGCAGTAGAACAGCAGGCCATCTTCATCCAGCTCATAGTCGTGTGCTATCTTGGCAGCGGCCTTCGCTTCGCCGGAAGTCAGCTCGATCACCCTTCCGTCCAGGTAAGCTTTCAGATTCTTGATCCAGCTTTCTTCGTTCTGGGCTTGAGGATCCGCTCACCTCTCATGCGTTGTACAACCTTTCTCGCAGGGCTTCAGGTCGAGTTCGTCGGTGCCGAGCTGATCGAGTCACCGCAGCCACATGAATCACCGATGCCTCTACTTTGGGTTTGAGGAGTTCAGCCAGTTGATTAAGTGTGATCAAGTTCCGGCGCTCTGCGTCTGAGGTAACCACTGCTCCTTACTCTCGCTGTAATGCCGCGCTTGCTAAGCGATCTGCAATTTGATTCCAATCTCGCTTCATGTGCAGGAATTCATGTTCCGGCCATGACCCAAGTTGGTCCAGTGCTTTCTGGCGAAGCAACTTCAGACTAGGTGCCTTGCACTCAATCTCGCCACGCATCTGCCGGATCACTAAGTTGGAGTCGCCGCAGACGATCAGTCGCCCCCTGTCCATTCCGGACAGAAGCCTGAAACAGAGCAACATACCGTTGTAATCTGCTTCGTTGACCGTCAGATCAGCTGCATGCTCGGACGCTGCCGATGTGATCGAACATTCTGGAAGCTTCCAGACGATTGCACTGTACGCACCACCACCTCGCTTAACCCGCGCCGATCCATCGAAGCTAACAACGATCAAATGTTCATCAGGCTCCACCGTGGGAGGCAGCATGGTAATGACTTGACGGGGCTGCTTTATAGGCGCGATCGCGATCAAGTCTTGATCCACATCTGTTCTGGGCGTGATGCTTGCGGCAAGAGTTCCAAGAATTTCGTCTTCGCCTTTCAGACATCTCACAATTTCGAGCGTCCATGGGGACAGCAGGGCTGCCCAGCGGCCAAGCCGTGCCTGGAAACCTGACGATTGCCAGAGCCAAGAGAGCGTCGAGTATCGAGTCAAGACCTCAATCGACCTCGTGATCAAGAGAGTGTAGCACACGTCCAAGATCCGCAGGAGGGCCAAGACTTCTTTGTCGACGATCCCATAGTTAATCTCGTTGGCCTTCAACGTCCGACTGGTGAAGGTCACTGGGTGATACACTCCATCGTGCTCTTGCATCAAGGCTGCGGAGATTGCCCACTTGCTCTCGTACACCACAATCACGGGCGTCCGATCCGGGTCGAAATGACGCATTATTGGGGTTGAAACGATCTTGGCCTTCAGGGTGGTGACTGCAAACGTCGCTCGTGTCCAACGTTCCTGCTTGGCTTCCGTGAGTGCATCGCCCCCAGTCTGAAGCAATCCTTCTTTCCAGCTAGTGATTTCGTGGAAGTCCACTTCCCGTAGCTCGTACAAGATCGCGGCGTAGATCGCGAAGTCTTCGATGAAACGGCTGTAGTAATTCAAGCTGCCCAAAAAGGACTGCATCGATCGAAGCGAACGCGGGAACGGCAAACTGACCAGCGACTCCAAGTCCTTTGGTGATGTCTCCAGCCTGTCTGGTAAGACGTGCTGACCAAGATAGTCGACCTTGCAGAGACCCCACCTCTGCAAGGAAAACTCTTTACGACGCTGATCGACAAATTCCATCAATCGCAAGCGTCCAGCAGTCTTTCAACCTTTTCGCAGAGGGTGTCCCAGGAGTCAGCTGTCACCAGGATGTCATCGATATATGAACGACGGCCTAGCACCGATGGCTTCATATCCTGTTCTGGCTCACCGTCCTTAAACAAGTCGATCGGCCCGATGAGCTTTTGACTAGGGTTGATTTGGAGGGAACCGTACAAGGCATTGTTGATCAGCCTTTGGTAGATCTGCGGTGCGTTCCTTAGTCCGAAGGGCATTCGCAGCCACTCGAAGAGCCCAAAGGGGTGATGAACGCAGAGATCTTCCGCGCTCGTTCCGTCATGGTAACTACCCAAAACCCGCTCGCCAGGTCAAGCGAGCAGTACCAGAGTACTTTGTCCAAGTCTTCCAACAGATCGTTGATCAACGGCATGGGGTACACCATCAGGCGCGTCAACGCATTCACTAGCCGGTAGTCAATGCAGAGTCGGATGTCGATCCCGTTCTTCTTGATGATGATCACAATCGGAGAAGCCCACGGCGACGTCGACAGCTGGACGATCTTTGCAGACGGACACTTCGGCACCACTGTCAAACAACAGTGTGACTTTCTCATTGTTGATCTTTCCCATGGCTTTGGCTTGTCGGAACTTCTTGTCAGGGACGTGGTACTTCCAATAAACACGCGACTCTCCTGGCAGGATATCCAAGGCCATCGTCACTTCCAATCTGGCGTACTCATCGGCTTGACGGCAAACTTGCCATAGCAGCGGTACGTTCTCCATGAAATTCACATGTATTGTCGATCGGACTTGTCAGTCTGCTTACCTCTGACTTCTTCTGCTTTTCGACATATGCATAGACGCAATACCTAGAACGCTCGTCTCGTACAGGATTCAATCCCGGCGAGCGTTCTAGTTTAACATCTTCTCCGCATCTTGTAGCAACATCCCAGAGTGTTTGGTGGTGTTGTACCATTGGCGAATCATGTTGTAGAAGAACTCCATCTCACATTCACCTGGATCATGGATCTTCCCGCAAGCCTTGCAGACGAAGAGGCATCGATCGGTCGGGTGGCCCTTCTTACCACACTTCTTGCAGGTCAGACGTTGCCAGCACCCAAGGTCGTTGTGCTTGTTTGAGCCACAATGAGAACAGTGCTTCGGCTGAAACCCGTCATTCATTCTGGTTCAGTTAGCTGATCCTATAGGTGACGCGGAATATTGCGCCCCTGCCGTCCTCGATCCTGATCCGACCTAGAGTGGTGAGCTTCCCTTGGCTGATCAGCGGGCGTGGATAGATAAATCTTGCGCAGATCTCCTTCGCCTTCCGATCCACTCGAGTCCAACTCTGAGGCACTTGAGTCCGCAGCCATGCGAACCGCTCGGACTGCGCGTGTATTAGCAGATGGGGGTGCACCTGAAGCTTGCTTCGGTTTGGACGTGATCGACCCGTACAGCGTCTTGCTCTGGCGGGCCTTTGCGCGTTGTCGGGATCGCAGTGTCTCTTCCAGCATGTCCGCGTCGGGGATCCGAAGCAGAAAGAGCTGATCCGCGAGTTCACGTTCATCAAGCGTTTCAATGAAGTGCTTAACATGTTAGCGGCGAATTTCTGAAGATCCATCCTTGATCTGGAGGCGTGCACGCGAATCAAACGGAATGTTGCGACCGATCATGTTGTCAGCCATGTCCTTCACGAGACTAGCAGCTGAGCTAGCAGCCGTCGTGACCGTACTTGTGAGATAGTTAAAGGCGCCCGATAGGTCCCCGACTCTTCCGATCGTTTCCGGGCATGGTAATACTGTCGAGCGACAGACACTCCACGGCCACAGTACTGGATCTGGAAACCGGTGGACAAGTCCTTCCAATTGCTACGCATTGATCGGCTCAGCTGGCGGTACCAGTTTCGTGCCGGCCCCGCAAGCAGATCACCGAACACCAGACACTTCTCACTGTCGGGAGCTTGATCGCGGACGAATGCGGATTTGACTTTGCTGAACCAGCTTCTGGCGCTCTTCGTCGTGATCCTTCCCGGATAATTCTTTCAGCTCCGACATGGCTGAGACTCGGATCCGTGCGGCCGTCGTGGTTCCACTGCTTGTTGTTCCAGCGGCAGTGATCGCTACAGCGGCTCGGAGCTGTCCACCGACACTGAGGTTGTCAGGGTCGTACTCGCTCGTGTGAACAATATCACGGCGATGTGATCTGACCGACTCCATATCTACGTCTTGGGGTCCTGGCATCTGGGTTGATCAGTTTTCGCCTGCCTTGGCCGTGGTGCTGCAGTACCCTGCTGCTCCTTGAGGAATCGCTCCATCGCTACATTGAAGAACGTCTGCATGCGATCCGGTGAATTCTGCGTTGTGCTCAGCCCTGCAACAGCCGGCGCACCTGCTTCCAACTTGCGGGATTGCAGCATGGCAGACCCGGACGGTCCAAGCGTCATACGCTGCAGGCCAATCCCGATTGAGCTATCCGATCCGTCTTCGTCGATCACTGACTCGAACTGAGATGATCCGGTTTGACTATGAGCCGACGGCGGCGCAGTTTCGCTCTTGATCACGGTAGTGCTTACCAATGTCGACAGCTTTTCGTACAGAGTCGTCGCTGCTTGATCAACTCGAGGTCGAACAGCTTGTTTGAATCGAACGCGCTCATCACGATTCCAACTCCCTTCAACATCTTTATCAGCATCTTCACCGCGTCCAACTTATTGGTTACGACTCCGGGGAACGTCACGGGTCCGTGGCGGTCTCCGACTAGCTTCGGCTTCATGACCTTCATGACGGGATCCTTGATCAGGAACGAGTGGAGCTCCTTCCGGTGCAAAGCTATCTCCAGTTGGGCCTCGGTCCAGCTTTCAGTTTCACCACCATCTTAGACGTCCGAGCCCGGGGCCTTCAGCTTCTTGCGCGGGGTCTTCGACTTCTTCGTCAAAGCCGAGCGCGAGGCTGGAGTAATGGTGGTAGATGAATATCTCTTGGTTTTCACCAATTGATCTTCGTCATGTGGATCGCGACTTTCGTCACGACCCACGGGGGTCCCCGAAGAGACCTGCGGTGGAATTGGAGGTTTTTCTTCCAGGTCCATCACTGGACCTTCCTCCTTGACGTCGTCAGAGCTCCTCCCGGCACTCGGTCGACCTTCGGATCCATCAGCTTGTAGCAGCGTCGACGGCGATCCTTCTTCCGTCGGCACTTCCATCCCTGGTTCCACTTTGACCTTGACATCTTCGTCAGACTCACGGTGAAATCCGGAGTCCCCAGAAAATCCGGGTACGCGCACCATTGTGGCGGAGCACTTCTCACAAAATAGCTGATGTGATTAACGCTCGCACACTTGTGCCTAGACTGCCGACTTATGGAGGGGTACTCCGTTGAGCCAGGGGATCAGTCGCCTCTTCCTCACCTTGTGTACCCGACGGCTCGGCGGGTTACGCTCCTCTGGCGGACTCGGTGAAGATGTTGGGGGTCTTTGTGGGTGTACGGACGGTACACGGGAATGGGGGTTGACGGCCACGCGGGTATTCTTCACGCGGCGGTGGGATCTGGGTCTCGCTCTTGCCTCGACTTGAGCGGACCCGTGGGGTTGTCCTTGGGTGTATCCTTTTCGTTGCTTGCCACCTCCTTTGGTGGGATCTTGCGGGGGAGAGAGATTTCCTTGCAACACACAAGTGATCTTCATTCCGGGTAGGGAAGTATATTGACCCTCCCGACGACAAGGCACCAAAGGCAGCAAGAACAAGACGTCCCCTGGAGAGCTTGGCCAGGCGAGACCGCTCTCTCTCAACCCCCGCAAGATCCCACCAAAGGAGGTGGCAAGCAACGAAAAGGATACACCCAAGGACAACCCCACGGGTCCGCTCAAGTCGAGGCAAGAGCGAGACCCAGTTCCGACCGCCGCGTGAAGAATACCCGCTTGGCCGTCAACCCCCATTCCGTGTACCGTCCGTGTAGCGGGCTACACAGGATAGTGTACCCGGGGTACACTAATACACGCAAACCCACTAGTGTGTGTGGACACACACTAGCGACCACCATTACGAGCCGTCAATGCAAATATCATTGACGGGCGCTCAGGCGTACAGCTATTGGTTGAAAGGGCCACATTTCAACCAATCATGTGCATGCATTTCATGCAAATGCGTGAGAGCCAACCATGCTCTCACCTTTGCAGTTAGATATCATCTTAAGAGGGTTTAGCGTAAAGATAAGGCCAGCCGCCACGCGGCGGGCTGCCATTCAATTCAGTTTTCTATTTTGATTAAAGTCTTAAGTGTTTGTTTTAGAAATACGCGAGCCCGCGTATTTTTATCTTACATACAAACTGTGTATGCTAAGAAACAGAGCGTAACTCTCGCCCTGTTTCACCTGGTAGCACTTTGTAGTCCGTTCAACGCCTACAGAGAATAGCCAAATGGAATTTGGTTATGGAGACGAAAACCCTTCGTCAGGCGGTTCCCCATCTGACGGAGCTCCGAACATCCACTCTCGTATTACGAGAGAGGATTGCCTCCACCTGAGTGATCAGCAGTGGGAGGCGTTGCTACGACTCTCGCGAGTCGTAGGCGAATCCACTGTGACAGCAATGCTTCAGTCATTGCCGCCAAGCGAGGGGGCGGCAGTCGTGGTCGACTACATGGAGAAGGAGCAACAGCAGAAAGAGACTTCTGCTGTTCCACGTTTTGAGTCACTGAAGGTATCAGTGACTCCGTACTCCGGTGGCTCGAACGAGCCACTATTGCGCTGGCTCGTAGAGCTCGAGACAGCGATCGCTGCCCGACGGATCCGGGATCCGTCGCTACAAGTCGCTCACGCGATGTCGTGTCTAGCAGGACGTGCTAGACACTGGGCGTATGGCAGACGCCTTACGAACGGTACGTGCTGGAGCACGTACGAAGAGTTCAAGGAAGAGCTCAAGCTCGCGTTTGAGCCTCCCGAGTCGGAGTTCAGGTCGAGGGCGGAGTTCCTCTACCTGAAGCAAGGCAAGCGCGACGTACTTGCGTACGCGCAGCAGGCTCGATACTTGGTGTCAAGTATCGTAAACCACCCCATTGATGAGGCGACACAAGTTGTCACCTTCATGAAGGGACTTAGAGATGGGCCTGTGAAGACCTATCTCTTCCGAGAGTATCCGAGTACTCTCGAGCAAGCCATCCGACTTGCATCGCAAGAAGAGTTTAGCTTGAATAAAGCTAAACTTTACGCGGACACGCCAGGGGCGCCGCGTCCGCGACCGAGGCCCATGGGCGGTCCAGAACCCATGGACCTATCAAGTGCGTCTGCTGGCAGGCAGCAGACGGATCCGCGTAGAAGAACGCAGCGGTGTTTCCAGTGTGGAAATACCGGGCACTACGCGCGCGAGTGTGTAGCAGGCCCAAGGCCTGCTACTCGCGGTACGTCGTATCGTGCCAACGGTGATCGTTGGCGCGGACGACCAAAAACGGCGGAGCCAGTAGGGGCGGGGCGCCCTACTGGTGTAGTCACACATGCCGATGTCGGACACGTGATGACTACAGCCCCCTGCGGTGGCAAGCACCGCGGTGAAAGGAAGGATGGTCGAGCTGGGCTGATCATCCTGGAGGTTGCGGTGCATGGGAGATCCATGCACGCGCTGGTCGATTCAGGTGCATCGAACAACTTTGTTCGACTGCAGAGTCTGAATGCGATGTGCCCCGAGGAGAAGGAGACAACTCGGAGCGAGTTGGTGGTGCGCCTGGCGACAGGCGCAACCGTGAAGACACGAAAGCGAACTGTGTCTGGGCAACCTCGCTCATCCCAGCCAAGAGAACGTGGCGGCCGCCAAGGCCGCCGCGTACCAGAAGAAGAAGGAAGACCTCCTGGAGGCTTTCTCGTCCGTGCCCGGGGCACGGGCGAAACCACAACTGAAGGGTGCACTCCGGGAGCGCACCCACGTCCAAACCGGGTTTGGCCCAAACCTTCGCAGGCCCGGCCTGCGAAGGCAAGAACCAAGAAACCCCGCTCGGGCCGGGCCCGAGGCGACTGTTCAAGAGAAGATCTCTCCTCAAGCCGGGCTTGAGGAGCCAAGATTCAAGGAGACCTCGACGGGCCGGGCCCGTCGAGACACAACATATGGGTCGTTGTCAGACCGGGTCTGACAAGGGTCGCGGTATGAGGAGCCCGAAGAGCTCCTCACAACTGAAAGGTACCGAGACCGGACAGGAAGGTCGCTCCTCCCTGTCCCAAGAACGCCCTGCACCGAAGAGTGCAGGTAACGAGCCTCCATCGCCTGCGACGGGCGATGTCGAGTACGAGAGAGTGAATGCGCTGACGCAAACACTCTCTGGGGTCCAACGTCACGAGTTGACATTGAGTGTCCTCCGAGCGCTGCCTCGGAGTTGACAGCGCTGGAAGTGCAGAGCTGGAAAGGCTTTGAACGGGATCTACGCGCCGGGCGCGTAGAACAAGTATGCATCTTCACTGCCCGTGAGGATGTCATGATCACAGAAGATCTCGAGGACCTGCGGCAGGTTCTCGTGCGGCACCCTGATGGCGACACGGGCATCAGTGCCAAATCGAAGAAGGATCGATTTGCAGAGCAGAGCTGGGACTCGCTCAAGTCGAGTCCCTATTACGACGTTCTTCGGGAATACGCCGACGTATTCCCGGACGAAGTTCCTGCGGAGCTTCCGCAGGATTAAGGAATTCAGCACGAGATTGATCTCGTGCCAGGCACGAAGTGCTGTGTCACGCGACAGTGGCCACTGCCGTATGAACAAGTCAAGGCCATCGACGAGTTCTTCGAAGCTCGTCGTCGTGCGGGCCAAGTGCGGGAATCCAAATCCCCGCACAGTGCCCCCACGTTCTGTGTCAAGAAGGCACAGGGCCTGGATAGCGCATCCATCGTTCATGCGTTTAACAAGATGAACGATGCGACGATACCAGCGCAGACGCCGATACCGAGGAAGGACGTCATCATCGATTCGATGAGCAAGAGCACCGTGTTCAGTGGTCTTGACCTAAGAGATGGTTTCTACCAAATCTTAATGCGTGAGAGTGATATTCCTCTCACGGCGGTAAGCACCCAAGCGGCATGCTTTGGGGGTGGCTAGTGATGCAACAGGGGCTTAAGAATACCCCTGCGACGTACTTCGACGACGTGTTCGTCCACAGCCGGCCTGTGGGCGAGAAGACAGATACCGAGATGCACAAGGAGCATCTCCGACAACTGCTTGCGCTGATGCGCAAGCACAAGTTATATGCAAATCTTTAGAAGTGCATATTCGGTGCGTCCGAGATTCCAGTTCTCGGATGCCTTGTCGGCAAGGACGGTGTCCGCCCTGATCACGAAAAGATCAGGGTGATCAACGAGTGGCCTGCGCCCTCAAATGCAAAGGAACTGCGGCAGTTCCTTGGGTTGGCTACGTACTTGTGCAAGTACATACACGATTACGCTGGGCGTATTCGACCACAGTCGCGCCTCCTCAAGAAGGACGCGGAGTGGAGATAGTCTGCTGAATGTCAGCAGGCCTTCAATTCGGTCAAGCAGGGCCTGACCGAGGCGCCGATCTTGGCCTTCGCCGACCAAGATCGCCCGTTCCATGTTGTGTGTGACGCATCCGACTTTGCAATCGGATGCGCTCTGATGCAGTACGTGTCGTCCAGTAGGACTTGAAGTCATCTCGTCAGCCAGGCGACAGGTTCGCCAGTTGATAACCCTAGTTTGTAGTCCATCTTCAGGCGCTGCTGCGCCCTTAACCCATTGAATTCATTCCTTGATTTTCCCTGAAACTCACAGGTTAACAGCCCGCTAGCTCTCTCTCTCGAGCATTACTCTCTTCCTCACCATGTCTTCCTACGGAGACTCTGACTTCGAACAGGACGCGCTGGAGCCCGAGCCTGAGCCGGCTCCTCAGCCGCGCAATGCCGGTGCCACCCCTGCACCACAACCTGGTGTGACCAGCTCTACCACTCGACCAAAAATCGACATCAAGATGATCACGATTGAACCCTTCGACGGCACGACCCGGGATGGCTACCTTGATCCTGGAGCCTACGACTGGCTGGAGCGCCTCAACGTGCAGATCTTCCTTGCGGAAACACTGGGCGAACGCAAGTGGCCCGAACGTGTGAAGTGCGGTGTCCTTGCCTCCCGTCTTATGGGCTCTGCTGGAACGTGGTTCTACCGCAACAGTTCCATACGACCCACGGACTCGTTCCGTGATCTCTCCAGCCGTTTCCTGAATAACTTTCGCTGCAAACTGCCTACGCAAGCTATCTTAGTTCAACTGGCCGAAACGCGTAAATTTCCCACGGAGTCGTATGCCGAATTCGCGCATCGATTGTCCCAAATTGCTACAGGCCTTAACCGCGGCAAAGCCAACGCGTTTACTGAACAGCAAGCACTGAGCACCTTCATCAACCACGCCTACCCGCGCTTCCGTACTGACCTCGAAGCAAAACTCGACCACGAGGCCGAGGATGCCACTCCTCAGTTGGAAAGTTCCGTGGACCTATGATGAAACTTGCTCGGAGTGACGGACGGATGAGTACCAATAAACGACGTGGAGGTGACACTGATGATCGTGATTCGCACGACAAGAAACATCGCCCCAGTGGAATGGCCCTGGCGGCAACTAGCAAGAGTGGGAGGAATCGCTGGGATTTCTCGAGCTCTGTGTGCGGCACCTGCAACGTGAAGGGCCACACTACCAGCTTTCATGACCGTTATGTCGAGCAGCAGCGCCGCGAAGCTGCCGCAACTATTGACCACCCTCCTCCGGCGACCACCAATGACGACTGAAGTTACGGGGTGCCAACGGACACCGAGCAATTTCCGTTTCGAATACTTTCCCTCTCTTCATCGACTCTGGAGCCTCTCACCACATGGCGGGCGACTTGAGTGCTCTAGTTGCCTTACACTCTTGTGAACCTCATGGTGTTGAACTTCCAGACGGTCGTGTTGCGACTGGCGACCGCAGTGGCTCGATTATAGTTCCCAAAGCCATCGGCGATCACCTCACCAACGTTGTGTATATCTCCGGTCTGGCAAAGACGCTAATCGCTGTCTCTGCGCTTACAGCCATCGGGTATATGACACGATGTGACCTGGCATTTTTGCCAAATCGCACCCAACCTATGACGTGTAGCCATTCTGGATTTTGATTGACTGAGATGTGATATCCAGTATGCGGATGTCCGTTGTGACACGTGGAGTGGTGATGGAAAGAGATCTTTGGAAGCTTGCAGAAGGTCAAGCATTGAGCCCACAGGCCTGGAAGTGTACATCCTGAACGACATCGTTTAGGAATCATATGTGCACTCCGTCCCGACCGCTGAGTATTCAGACGACAGGAGACCCACAAGGGAGAAAAGTGCCCTCGGTAGAATGTATCCCGAGGTGCTGCCTGTCCTGGCTTGACCAAGATGCACCAAGACATCCAAGACAAAGACCCATACACCAGCTTCAAGTACAGTGTCATCCTGAACGACAAGTGTCACCCTAAACGATCAAGGCATCATAAACGATGATGACCTCCTGAACGATGGAAGCCAGTTCAAGAATCCAGTGGATACCGAAGGAATCTATTGCGTGTCACATGATACGTACCCACAACCATGTTTACGCTAAAATGCCCCATAATCAGATCAAGATAAATCAGGTTACAAGAAGAAGACAAGATAAAAGGATAGCAGAGAAGACTAGCAAAGATAACAACAACAGAGTTCATTTTTCCTCATCGAGCACAAGTGCCCCGAGCGAATCCCGTAAAAGCATTAAGTGTGTCGAAGGCACGTTGGATCGCGACGCCGCGTGGAGCTCTCACATTGATTCAAGGCCAAATTAGGCAGGGACTAGTGGCGGCGCGCGCTACTGGAGCGATCTGATCCTATTTCATATCTCAGTTGGGGTGTCTTTCAAGGAGGACACTATCCATTTCATATTAACTATACTGTGGGGGTTGAAGTGGTCTCCCCTGGAGTGTGCGACTGACTGACTACTGTGTGAAGCGAGTGCGATTGAGTGTATTCCCTTTTCGGAGGGTGGTGCGCGTGTGTGAAAGAGTGTTTGGGATTTTCAGGTATCCTAAACGAGAAGCTCTAAGTGAGCCTGAGTGAGACCCACCGCCCAAGGGTCAGAAAGAATAAGTGGCGGCTGTATATTTGTGTGTATACTCTGTATTGTATTGGTTATCTGAGAAGGTCTCTCTGTGGCCTGACTCGGTTGTGGACGCGTCGTTCAGAAGTACACGTACGCTCTGCATTGATATTTTATTGGTTTAGAACAACTCACTAGGTGGAATCCATTTCGCCGAAGACAAACGACGCCCATAGGGATTTCACAAGGTCATACGCCCTTCTGAACGACATCCGTCGTTCAGAAAACCCTGTACTGTAGGAAGTCAGGGCTGCGCTATACATCCTGGACGATAAAGGTTCATCGGCCTCGTCACATATAAGTGTGACTTCACACCTACCGAATGTGTCGTGTACGGCTCTCCGATTCTACGAGGACCGATAATAAATGGTGTGTACGCACACATGAGTGGACAGCGCAAGTGCACGAATCATAGCCAAGTGAATGCAGTTATCACCACTTCATCCGCTCCACTCATTCAGACCAATTCACTGCAGGATTGGCATCTCCGGTTAGGCACTTACATTATCAAGGAATCCTTGACCTCGAACAGAGTGGGTTGGTGAAAGGCCTTCAGATCACTGGTTCTCGTCGACTCCCGGATCATCCCTGTGAAGCATGTTCCCTTGGCAAGATCACGAGTCGCCCTGCACCACGGCAAAGTAGGCGGTCTCAGGAGGAGAAGGACCTGGTCTGCCATGCTGACCTTGCGGGGAAGTATCAACGCAGTATTCACGGCAACTACTACGTGTTTGTACTGAAATGGATGGGATATACACACGTGTATTTCATGAAAACCAAAGGGGAAGCTACGGGATACTTCCGGAACTTTTGGCTGTGGTCGGAAACCGCACGGACCACCGGCGCATCAAGATACTTCGAACTGACAACGGCGGCGAATTTGTCAATGCTGAATTTGATGAGCTGTGTGCACTGCATGGGATACAACGTGAATTCTCCGAGCCTGATGTCCACTACCAGAATGGAGTTGCTGAACGTACCAATCGTACCCTCATTGAAGCTGCCCGGACGATGCTCATCCATACTGGTCTTCCACATAACTAGAGGAAGTACGCTGTTCGGGCTGCCGCATACATGCGCAACAGAGTTATCTCCCGGAGTGACCAGTCAGCAACGCCGTATGCAAAGTACCATGGCGCCCCACCGGACTTAACCGACCCTCATACATTTGGAGAACCCGTCAGCGTACTGCTACCACCAACGAAGCGCAGCATCTTATTCAAATTTCGAGCAATTGGCCAACGTGGCACTTTTGTTGGTCACGATGACCAACGTAAAGGATACTTCATCTATGTTCGCGAGGGTGGCGCCCGGATTATCAACAGCTGTGACGTTCGCTTTCTCGGGTCTCCTGCGACTCCTTCCAGCCCCAAACGCCCCGGTACTCCGTTGCTACCCATCCACGACAATTCACCCACCCTGTCGCGTGACAGTCCAATGCGGGGAAGGAACGCGGACGCGATCTCCACTGAGGACGTTGAGGTAATAAATGGATCGACTGATCTCACCCGTCGGAGACGCTCAGAACGGATATCGAGCCGTCACATTGGATCTGCCAACTTAGTTATGGGCGAAGTCATCTTGGAACCACTGATATTGGAAGATGCGAAACGCTCTCCTCAGTGGCCCGAATGGGAAAACGCAATACAGGTCGAGATCGAAGCACTTCGGGCAATGGGACTTTCACTGTTGTGACTCCCCTCCCGGTGCTCATATCATCGGCACCACCATGAACTTCCGAGTCAAACGCCATGCAGATGGCTGGTCGAAAGACTTAAAGCCCGGATCTGCGCGAAAGGATTTCAGGAAGTCTACATGATTGACTATGTTGATACGTATGCCCCGTCGCGGGCCTCATATCTATCCGTGTCTTTCTGGCTAAGTGCAACCAAATGGGGCTCCTCATTCGACAAGGTGATGTCCCTACTGCCTTTGTGAAAGCTGACCTTCACGAGGTTATATACGTGAAACAACCCAAAGGGTTTGAAGAGGGCAAGCCCGGACAAGTGTGGCGCTTGGTAAAGCCCTGTATGGCCTCAAACAGGCTGGGCGTGAGTGGCACCAGGAACTAGATCGGTTCTTGCGATCAAATGGACTAATGCCAACGATCGAGGACCAATGCGTGTACACTGACCCGACTGAAATGCTGATAGTTCTCGTCTACGTTGACGACATTTTAATCGGGTACAAGGAAGCTGATAAAATGCAAACCTTGATGGATGCCCTGCACGCCAAGTACGGAATTAAGGACTTGGGCGAGCTATCATGTTTCCTGGGAATGCACGTAACTCACAACCTCGAGGATGGAAAGATGACGATCGATCAGGAACAGTATGCCATTGAAATATGCGAGCGATTTGCGATGGATCAATGCAGACCCATTGCCACTCCCATGGACCAACACGTGATTTTGTACCCTGGCGAGGACGACGAGGCATTAGCAACCCGAGTACCATATAAGCAAGCCGTAGGTGCGCTACTGTACCTCAGCAGAGTCACGAGGCCCGACATTGCCTATGCTGTCAACCAAGTTGCTGCGCATGCCGCAAAACCCACCGTCAACCACTGGCATGCGGTGAAGAAAATCCTTCGCCATGTTTGGTCCACAAAGTCCATGGGACTGGTGTACCAACGTAATGATGAAGTCCCAGCGATACGAGTCTACACAGATGCCGATTGGGCAAACAACATCTTGGACCGACGATCAATCTCTGGAATACTGGTACAAGTCAACGGCTGCACCGTCCACTGGAACTGCAAGCGTCAAACGGTGGTGGCCAAATCATCCACCGCTGCGGAGTTTATTTCGTGCTCGATAGGCGTCGAAGAGATCAGCTTGATCCAAATGTACATCAAAGCGATCACCAAAGACCCAACTCGAGGAGAAAATGACTGTACTAGTGGACGACAAGTCGACTATCCATCGCATCACGAATGGTAAAACCTCCGAAGCGCAAAAGACAGTTGATGTGATGTATCACTCGATCAAGGACGCTTACAAGAAAGGAATCATAGCTCTGGAATACTGTCCAACCACAATAATGCTGGCTGATGGCCTCACCAAGGCTCTCGGAACAAAGCGCTTCCTGGAGCACCGAACCGCCATCGGGCTGGTTATGCTTAGGACTGCCGAGTCGCGGGGAAGTGTCGTCCAGTAGGACTTGAAGTCATCTCGTCAGCCAGGCGACAGGTTCGCCAGTTGACGACCCTAGTTTGTAGTCCATCTCCAGGCGCTGCTGCGCCTTAACCCATTGAATTCATTCCTTGATTTTCCCTGAAACTTACAGTACGATCACGAAGGACATGATCGTGTGATCTGCTATCAGTCTCGTCAGCTTAAGCAAGCTGAGCGCAACTATCCAGTACATGACAAGGAACTCCTTGCCAGGAAGTATGCGTTAGCCAAGTTCTGTGTCTATCTCCTTGGAGATAGACCCTTCGTGATCTACACCGATCACGCCTCTTTACGGACGGCCGTAAAGTCACCACATCTCTCCCAAAGAATGGCACGGTGGCTGTCATTCTTCGCTGAATACAACTTCCAGGTTGAGTACAAACCTGGAAGGTTGAATGTGGTAGCCGACGCACTGTCGCGTCGGCCGGATTACAACTACAAGGTGTTGAAGTCAATGTCATTGGCATTGAACGCAGCAGTGTGCCCACATCGTCACTGCTCGACGATATGCGCAAGACGTACTCGCTTGACGCGGACGCAAAGCGATTGCTGACCTATGTGGCACACCCGACAGCGCGCATCGCGCGCTGCCTCATCTGAAATCCCGTGTGCACAGGTATATTGCACACGACGGCTTGCTGCTATACAGTGAAGCTGACGACGATGTCGCTCGCATCGTCGTTCCTGATGATTATGATCTGCGCCTGCGGATCATATTCGAGTATCACGATGCCCCATCGGCTGGGCATCCGGGTCGAGAGAAGACGTACCTTCTTCTCTCGCGTGACTTCTACTGGCCTTGCCAGTACAAGTGGATCCGCAAGTACGTCCGTGCTTGCGAGGCGTGCCAACGAGTGAAGCCGACGCCGGCTTCACAAGCACCGCTACAGTCTCTGCCGATACCGGCAGAGTGTTGGGAGTCCATCAGTATGGACTTCATATTCGGGTTACCGCCCGACGCCAAGCGTCGGACTGGAGTGGTCGTCTTTGTCGACCGCTTCAGCAAGATGGTTCATCTTGCTGCGGTGCCTGCCCAAGTATCCGACCACGTCTGTTTGTGGAGCTCATCTTCCGCTCTCACGGTATGCCCCGTGAGATAGTGTCCGACCGTGATCCAAGGTTCACGGCCGCGTTCTGGAAGGAGGTCTTCGGCCTCTTTGGTACTCGGCTGTCGATGTCGACAGACCGACCACCCGACGGATGGTCAGACCGAGCGCGTGAATCGCGTGCTCGGTGACATCCTCAAGAGCTACGCCCACTCGTTCACCGAGTGGAGCGACTGTTTGCCGATGGCAGAGTTTGCCATCAACAACTCGGTGCATGCCTCTACGGGGCACACACCGTTCTACGTGAATGCCATGCGGCATCCACGAGTACCTGCCATGCTTGGCGGGGTGACAGCTCCCTTGAGTGGGGAGGATCTGTGAGCGAGCCACGCCCACAGGAAAATTTGAACGCCGTGACACGTAGTGCCACGCGCCAGAAGAGAGTACGCTTTGCGTCTGCACCGGGTGCAGGCGCTTTCGAGAACACCTCCGTGCCGGGCACGGAAGTTACAAGCAACGACCGAAGTACCTTTCGCTCTGGGAGCGAAGGAAGAAGACCAAGCACCTTTCGCTCCGGGAGCGAAAGGACAAGCGACGACCCGTCCCGCCTGCTCCGGGAGCAGACGTGACGCAAGATGACGTGTTCGACTCGGAGTCGAACACCGGAAACCAGATGATACAGTGACGACGCAGGGCGACGTCACTGCTGCGACCAAGTACGTGTCCACACCCCATGTGGACACTCAAGATGACGAGCGCATCGTGCAGGGCACGATAGCGGACAAGGACACATTGGTCGACACGACCAATGTCGATGCGAAAGACTTCGTGCAGAATCGACAAGCCGTCATGCGGTTTGTTCGTGATGCTATTGCATCTTCTGTCGACCGACAGAAGATGAACGCTGACAAGAAGTCACGCAACAATATTAGTGAGTTCAAAACGAATTCATTAGTTTTACTGTCTACGCAAAACTTGCTAGACATGCAGTCTCGGACTTTGGAGCAAGCAAGCTTGCTCCACGCTTCATCGGCCCCTTTCGTGTCTTGCATCGCCAAGGCACAGCCTACACGCTGGACATACCAACCAGCATGAGACTGCACCCGACGTTCTATGTCGGGCGACTGAAGGCGTATCATGAGCATGATACGCCCGCGCGCTCATCCAACATGAGCACGAAGAAGCGTGATGGTCGAGCTACGACTCGTCATCCTCGTCGCGCTCGCGCGCAGAGCGCGAGCGACGCATACGAACGCTCTCAACGAGCTTCGCAAACTTCCTCTCGACGTCCTCGACTCGAGACAGCGCGTCACCCGCTGTCTCGCGAGGACACTCGCGACGAGAGGTTCGAGATCAGCTGACTCTGCTCAGCGATCGTCTTCCAAGCCTCACGGCGGAAGGCTGCATAGTCAGCCGCCAGTTGCTGGAAGGTCTGATCAGCCTCAAGCGGCTGATCGAAGCGACGAGGTCTTCCGCCGGCACCTTTGCGGGCTGCCGACGGCTCAATTCGCTGGATTGTCGAGCGAATTGTAGCTCACCAGGAGCCACGCACTGACCAAGGTCAGCGTCGTTTTCGATGTCGTTGGAGAGGATACCCTCCCCAACACGACTCGTGGGAACCGCGGAATATCCTCGTGAGGGATATTCCGGAAATGATGGCGTGAAGACCGCACCTCCGCCCGAGCCGAGACTAGGTCTCGCTCGACAGTGTACCACCCGCGCCCCGGGGACGGAAGGCGCGTAACGGGATCAGGCGGGTGTGCTCTTCCCGGCATCCGGGAAGACAGTAAAACGCCAGTCTCGGACTTCACTGGGTACTCGTATCGTCGAGTACCCGTCGACTTTCTCACACGCAGTCTGTCCGCGTTGGGTGGACAGACTGGACACCGTTCTCCACGGGAACGGCACAAGGTATACCAGCGCTTGCACTGAGTTCGTGCAAGCGGGTAGCCTTGCCAGCGCTATTATGTCTATAATAGCGCTCACGCATGCTTTCGCTTTCGGAAAGCAGCAGCATCATTGTTCCAGTTCGTTACGAACTGGTTCCAGCCCTGAGTCAGTGCGACTGTCTCAGAGACCTTGCTCTTAGCGCTATGGCGCACGCCCTTGTAGTGGCGAAGAGCAAGGTACAGCGACATAGTAGTTGCGTCGCTCATCGGAGCCGGCCGCGAGGCCGAGCGCCTTCACGACATCATCATCCTTGATGGTGTCGACTTGGAAGAGAGCACAAGGTGTGCCCTGGCCGCCTTCGTCGGACCATCGGAGGCGATGAATGCGCTCCGATGAAAGCTTCCACGGCTCAGCTCCTGAGACTGGCGCCGCTCTGCGCCCAACAGGCAAGGATGCCTGGGCGGAAGAAGAAACACCCGCGGATGGAGGTTCCGCGGGTCCACTGCTCTCAGACCGTGCACGCTTAGCGTGCACGACCTCGCCATCTTCTGGCGAGTCTCACGTTGACGACGAGAGCCGGCGACGGACTCTCGCGAAGAGGCTTGCTCACAGCAGGCTTGTCCTTCACGGGCGAAGAGTGTTCCTCTTCGTCCGCCAAAAATCACTGCCGTAATCGACAATGAGATCAGGGTCTTCCTCATCACCATCACGTCCAGGGGACGTGGTGCGCGCCTTCGCAGGCTGTGCGACAGTCCACCCGCCCCGAAGGGACGGGTTGCCTTGGCGACGATAGCGTCGACTTGCTTAGCGCTCTCGCTTACGAGCGCTCTCTCTCCAATTGTAGTGCGTGATATTCACGCACTGACAGTGTCTTGCCACCCGATGGGGAATCCCGGGTGCGGAGGTCTTGGGACTTTCGGGGCCTTGGGCTCCCGGGACTCGGGACTTGACGCGCTCATTGCGAAATGAGCGTGAGTGTCTTCTCCGTTAAACGAAGAAGACGGAAAGTGACCACAGAAGAGATCGTGGTCACCGTTACCTCTCGAATGCGATACTCGCACTTTGAGAGGGGGTGGTGTAGCGGGGCTACAGGATAGTGTACCCGGGGTACACTAATACACGCAAACCCACTAGTGTGTGTGGGACACACACTAGCGACCAACATTACGAGCCGTCAATGCAACTATCATTGACGGGCGCTCAGGG
>JAAVTI010000812.1:0-10233 GCA_011947335.1 Phytophthora constricta
GTGTGCGACTGACTGACTACTGTGTGAAGCGAGTGCGATTGAGTGTATTCCCTTTTCGGAGGGTGGTGCGCGTGTGTGAAAGAGTGTTTGGGATTTTCAGGTATCCTAAACGAGAAGCTCTAAGTGAGCCTGAGTGAGACCCACCGCCCAAGGGTCAGAAAGAATAAGTGGCGGCTGTATATTTGTGTGTATACTCTGTATTGTATTGGTTATCTGAGAAGGTCTCTCTGTGGCCTGACTCGGTTGTGGACGCGTCGTTCAGAAGTACACGTACGCTCTGCATTGATATTTTATTGGTTTAGAACAACTCACTAGGTGGAATCCATTTCGCCGAAGACAAACGACGCCCATAGGGATTTCACAAGGTCATACGCCCTTCTGAACGACATCCGTCGTTCAGAAAACCCTGTACTGTAGGAAGTCAGGGCTGCGCTATACATCCTGGACGATAAAGGTTCATCGGCCTCGTCACATATAAAGTGTGACTTCACACCTACCGAATGTGTCGTGTACGGCTCTCCGATTCTACGAGGACCGATAATAAATGGTGTGTACGCACACATGAGTGGACAGCGCAAGTGCACGAATCATAGCCAAGTGAATGCAGTTATCACCACTTCATCCGCTCCACTCATTCAGACCAATTCACTGCAGGATTGGCATCTCCGGTTAGGGCACTTACATTATCAAGGAATCCTTGACCTCGAACAGAGTGGGTTGGTGAAAGGCCTTCAGATCACTGGTTCTCGTCGACTCCCGGATCATCCCTGTGAAGCATGTTCCCTTGGCAAGATCACGAGTCGCCCTGCACCACGGCAAAGTAGGCGGTCTCAGGAGGAGAAGGACCTGGTCTGCCATGCTGACCTTGCGGGGAAGTATCAACGCAGTATTCACGGCAACTACTACATGTTTGTACTGAAATGGATGGGTATACACACGTGTATTTCATGAAAACCAAAGGGAAGCTACGGGATACTTCCGGAACTTTTGGCTGTGGTCGGAAACCGCACGGACCACCGGTGCATCAAGATACTTCGGACTGACAACGGCGGCGAATTTGTTAATGCTGAATTTGATGAGCTGTGTGCACTGCATGGGATACAACGTAAATTCTCCGAGCCTGATGTCCACTACCAGAATGGAGTTGCTGAACGTACCAATCGTACCCTCATTGAAGCTGCCCGGACGATGCTCATCCATACTGGTCTTCCGCATAACTTGAGGAAGTACGCTGTTCGGGCTGCCGCATACATGCGCAACAGAGTTATCTCCCGGAGTGACCAGTCAGCAACGCCGTATGCAAAGTACCATGGCGCCCCACCGGACTTAACCGACCCTCATACATTTGGAGAACCCGTCAGCGTACTGCTACCACCAACGAAGCGCAGCATCTTATTCAAATTTCGAGCAATTGGCCAACGTGGCACTTTTGTTGGTCACGATGACCAACGTAAAGGATACTTCATCTATGTTCGCGAGGGTGGCGCCCGGATTATCAACAGCTGTGATGTTCGCTTTCTCGGGTCTCCTGCGACTCCTTCCAGCCCCAAACGCCCCGGTACTCCGTTGCTACCCATCGACGACAATTCACCCACCCTGCCGCGTGACAGTCCAATGCGGGGAAGGAACGCGGACGCGATCTCCACTGAGGACGTTGAGGTGATAAATGGATCGACTGATCTCACCCGTCGGAGACGCTCAGAACGGATATCGAGCCGTCACATTGGATCTGCCTACTTAGTTATGGGCGAAGTCATCTTGGAACCACTGACATTGGAAGATGCGAAACGCTCTCCTCAGTGGCCCGAATGGGAAAACGCAATACGGTCGAGATCGAAGCACTTCGGGCAAATGGGACTTTCACTGTTGTGACTCCCCTCCCGGTGCTCATATCATCGGCACCACCATGAACTTCCGAGTCAAACGCCATGCAGATGGCTGGTCGAAAGACTTAAAGCCCGGATCTGCGCGAAAGGATTTCAGGAAGTCTACATGATTGACTATGTTGATACGTATGCCCCCGTCGCGGGCCTCATATCTATCCGTGTCTTTCTGGCTAAGTGCAACCAAATGGGGCTCCTCATTCGACAAGGTGATGTCCCTACTGCCTTTGTGAAAGCTGACCTTCACGAGGTTATATACGTGAAGCAACCCAAAGGGTTTGAAGAGAGGCAAGCCCGGACAAGTGTGGCTGCTTGGTAAAACCCTGTATGGCCTCAAACAGGCTGGGCGTGAGTGGCACCAGGAACTAGATCGGTTCTTGCGATCAAATGGACTAATGCCAACGATCGAGGACCAATGCGTGTACACTGACCCGACTGAAATGCTGATAGTTCTCGTCTACGTTGACGACAGTTTAATCGGGTACAAGGAAGCTGATAAAATGTAAACCTTGATGGATGCCCTGCACGCCAAGTACGGAATTAAGGACTTGGGCGAGCTATCATGTTTCCTGGGAATGCACGTAACTCACAATCTCTAGGATGGAAAGATGACGATCGATCAGGAACAGTATGCCATTGAAATATGCGAGCGATTTGCGATGGATCAATGCAGACCCATTGACACTCCCATGGACCAACACGTGATTTTGTACCTGGCGAGGACGACGAGGCATTAGCAACCCGAGTACCATATAAGCAAGCCGTAGGTGCGCTACTGTACCTCAGCAGAGTCACGAGGCCCGACATTGCCTATGCTGTCAACCGTTGCTGCGCATACCGCAAAACCCACCGTCAACCACTGGCATGCGGTGAAGAAAATCCTTCGCCATGTTTGGTCCACAAAGTCCATGGGACTGGTGTACCAACGTAATGATGAAGTCCCAGCGATGCGAGTCTACACAGATGCCGATTGGGCAAACAACATCTTGGACCGACGATCAATCTCTGGAATACTGGTACAAGTCAACGGCTGCACCGTCCACTGGAACTGCAAGCGTCAAACGGTGGTGGCCAAATCATCCACCGCAGCGGAGTTTATTTCGTGCTCGATAGGCGTCGAAGAGATCAGCTTGATCCAAATGTACATCAAAGCGATCACCAAAGACCCAACTGAGGAGAAAATGACTGTACTAGTGGACGACAAGTCGACTATCCATCGCATCACGAATGGTAAAACCTCCGAAGCGCAAAAGACAGTTGATGTGATGTATCACTCGATCAAGGACGCTTACAAGAAAGGAATCATAGCTCTGGAATACTGTCCAACCACAATAATGCTGGCTGATGGCCTCACCAAGGCTCTCGGAACAAAGCGCTTCCTGGAGCACCGAACCGCCATCGGGCTGGTTATGCTTAGGACTGCCGAGTCGCGGGGAAGTGTCGTCCAGTAGGACTTGAAGTCATCTCGTCAGCCAGGCGACAGGTTCGCCAGTTGACGACCCTAGTTTGTAGTCCATCTCCAGGCGCTGCTGCGCCCTTAACCCATTGAATTCATTCCTTGATTTTCCCTGAAACTTACAGTACGATCACGAAGGACATGATCGTGTGATCTGCTATCAGTCTCGTCAGCTTAAGCAAGCTGAGCGCAACTATCCAGTACATGACAAGGAACTCCTTGCCAGGAAGTATGCGTTAGCCAAGTTCTGTGTCTATCTCCTTGGAGATAGACCCTTCGTGATCTACACCGATCACGCCTCTTTACGGACGGCCGTAAAGTCACCACATCTCTCCCAAAGAATGGCACGGTGGCTGTCATTCTTCGCTGAATACAACTTCCAGGTTGAGTACAAACCTGGAAGGTTGAATGTGGTAGCCGACGCACTGTCGCGTGGGCCGGATTACAACTACAAGGTGTTGAAGTCAATGTCATTGGCATTGAACGCAGCAGTGTGCCCACATCGTCACTGCTCGACGATATGCGCAAGACGTACTCGCTTGACGCGGACGCAAAGCGATTGCTGACCTATGTGAAAGCACCTTCCGACAGCGCGCATCGCGCGCTGCCTCCACATCTGAAATCCCGTGTGCACAGGTATATTGCACACGACGGCTTGCTGCTATACAGTGAAGCTGACGACGATGTCGCTCGCATCGTCGTTCCTGATGATTATGATCTGCGCCTGCGGATCATACTCGAGTATCACGATGCCCCGTCGGCTGGGCATCCGGGTCGAGAGAAGACGTACCTTCTTCTCTCGCGTGACTTCTACTGGTCTTGCCAGTACAAGTGGATCCGCAAGTACGTCCGTGCTTGCGAGGCGTGCCAACGAGTGAAGCCGACGCCGGCTTCACAAACACCGCTACAGTCCTGCCGATACCGGCAGAGTGTTGGGAGTCCATCAGTATGGACTTCATATTTGGGTTACCGCCCGACGCCAGGCGTCGGACTGGAGTGGTCGTCTTTGTCAACCGCGTCAGCAAGATGGTTCATCTTGCTGCGGTGCCTGCCGAAGTCACGTCCACGTCTGTTTGTGGAGCTCATCTTCCGCTCTCACGGTATGCCCCGTGAGATAGTGTCCGACCGTGATCCAAGGTTGACGGCCGCGTTCTGGAAGGAGGTCTTCGGCCTCTTTGGTACTCGGCTGTCGAGGTCGACAGCCGACCACCCGCAGACGGATGGTCAGACCGAGCGCGTGAATCGCGTGCTCGGTGACATCCTCAAGAGCTACGCCCACTCGTTCACCGAGTGGAGCGACTGTTTGCCGATGGCAGAGTTTGCCATCAACTACTCGGTACATGCCTCTACGGGGCACACACCATTCTACGTGAATGCCATGCGGCATCCACGAGTACCTGCCATGCTTGGCGGTTTGACAGCTCCCTTGAGTGGGGAGGATCTGTGAGCAAGCCACGCCCACAGGAAAATTTGAACGCCACACGTAGTACCACGCGCCAGAAGAGAGTACGCTTTGCGTCTGCACCGGGTGCAGGCGCTTTCGAGAACACCTCCGTGCCGGGCACGGAAGTTACAAGCAACGACCAGTACCCTTCGCTCTGGGAGCGAAGGAAGAAGACCAAGCACTTTTCGCTCCGGGAGCGAAAGGACAAGCGACGACCCGTCCCACGCCTGCTCCGGGAGCAGACGTGACGCAAGATGACGTGTTCGACTCGGAGTCGAACACCGGAAACCAAGATGATACAGTGACGACGCAGGGCGATGTCACTGCTGCGACCAAGTACGTGTCCACACCCCATGTGGACACTCAAGATGACGAGCGCATCGTGCAGGGCATGATAGCGGACAAGGACACATTGGTCGACACGACCAATGTCGATGCGAAAGACTTCGTGCAGAATCGACAAGCCGTCATGCGGTATGTTCGTGATGCTATTGCATCTTCTGTCGACCGACAGAAGATGAACGCTGACAAGAAGTCACGCAACAATATTAGTGAGTTCAAAACGAATTCATTAGTTTTACTGTCTACGCAAAACTTAGCTAGACATGCAGTCTCGACTTTAGAGCAAGCAAGCTTGCTCCACGCTTCATCGGCCCCTTTCGTGTCTTGCATCGCCAAGGCACAGCCTACACGCTGGACATACCAACCAGCATGAGACTGCACCCGACGTTCTATGTCGGGCGACTGAAGGCGTATCATGAGCATGATACGCCCGCGCGCTCATTTAACATGAGCACGAAGAAGCGTGATGGTCGAGCTACGACTCGTCATCCTCGTCGCGCTCGCGCGCAGAGCGCGAGCGACGCATACGAACGCTCTCAACGAGCTTCGCAAACTTCCTCTCGACGTTCTCGACTCGAGACAGCGCGTCACCCGCTGTCTCGCGAGAAGCGGACACTCGCGAGGAGAGATTCGAGATCAGCTGACTCTGCTCAGCGATCGTCTTCCAAGCCTCACGGCGGAAAGCTGCATAGTCAGCCGCCAGTTGCTGGAAGGTCTGATCAGCCTCAAGCGGCTGATCGAAGCGACGAGGTCTTCCCTCCGCCGGCACCTTTGCGGGCTGCCGACGGCTCAGTTCGCTGGATTGTCGAGCGAATTGTAGCTCACCAGGAGCCACGCACTAACCAAGGTCAGCGTCGTTTTCGATGTCGTTGGAGAGGATACCCTCCCCAACACGACTCGTGGGAACCGCGGAATATCCTCGTGAGGGATATTCCGGAAATTGTGATGGCGGACGAAGACCGCCACCACCTCCGCCCGAGCCGAGACTAGGTCTCCGCTCGACAGTGTACCACACCGCGCCCCCGGGGTTGGAAGGCGCGGAACGGGATCAGGCGGGTGCTCTCTTCCCGGCATCCGAGAAGACCATAAGACGCCAGTCTCGGACTTCACTGGGTACTCGTATCGTCGAGTACCCGTCGACTTCATTCTCACGCAGTCTGTCCGCGTTGGGTGGACAGACTGGACACCGTTCTCCACGGGAACGGCACAAGGTATACCAGCGCTTGCACTGAGTTCGTGCAAGCGGGTAGCCTTGCCAGCGCTATTATGTCTATAATAGCGCTCACGCATGCTTTCGAGACGCTTTCGGAAAGCAGCAGCATCATTGTTCCAGTTCGTTACGAACTGGTTCCAGCCCTGAGTCAGTGCGACTGTCTCAGAGACCTTGCTCTTAGCGCTATGGCGCACGCCCGCGTAGTGGCGAAGAGCAAGGTACAGCGACGCATAGTAGTTGCGTCGCTTATCGGAGCCGGCCGCGAGGCCGAGCGCCTTCACGACATCATCATCCTTGATGGTGTCGACTTGGAAGAGAGCACAAGGTGTGCCCTGGCCGCCTTCGTCGGACCATCGGAGGCGATGAATGCGCTCCGATGAAAGCTTCCACAGCTCAGCTCCCTGAGACTGAGCCGCGCTGCGCCCAGCAGGCAAGGATGCCTGGGCGGAAGAAGAAACACCCGCGGATGGAGGTTCCGCGGGTCCACTGCTTCAGACCGTGCACGCTTAGCGTGCACGACCTCGCCATCTTCTGGCGAGTCCTCACGTTGACGACGAGAGCCCGGAGACGGACTCTCGCGAAGAGGCTTGCTCACAACAGGCTTATCCTTCACGGGCGAAGAGTGTTCCTCTTCGTCCGCCAAAGAATCACTGCCGTAATCGACAATGAGATCAGGGTCTTCCTCATCACCATCACGTCCAGGGGACGTGGTGTGCACAGCCTTCGCAGGCTGTGCGACAGTCGAATCACCCGCCCCGAAGGGACGGGTTGCCTTGGTGACGATAGCGTCGACTTGCTTGGCGCTCTCGCTTACGAGAGCGCTCTCTCTCCAATTGTAGTGCGTGATATTCACGCACTGAGAGTGTCTTGTCACCCGATGGGGAATCCCCACCGGGTGTGGAGGTCTTGGGACTTTCGGGAGCCTTAGGGCTCCCGGGAGACTCGGGACTTGACGCGCTCATTGCGAAATGAGCGTAAGTGTCTTCTCCGTTAAACGAAGAAGACGGAAATTGACCACAGAAGATATCGTGGTCACCGTTACCTCTCGAATGCGATACTCGCACTTTGATAGGGGGTGGTGTAGCGGGGCTACACAGGATAGTGTACCCTGGGTACACTAATACACGCAAACCCGCTAGTGTGTGGGACACACACACTAGCGACCAACATTACGAGCCGTCAATGCAACTATCATTGACGGGCGCTCAGGCGCACAGCTATTGGTTGAAAGGGCCACATTTCAACCAATCATGTGCATGCATTTCATGCAAATGCGTGAGAGCCAACCATGCTCTCACCTTTGCAATTAGATATCATCTTAAGAGGGTTTAGCGTAAAGATAAGGCCAGCCCGCCACGCGGCGGGCTGCCATTCAATACAGTTTTCTATTTTGATCTAAAGTGTTAAGTATTTGCTTTAGAAATACGCGGGCTCGCGTATTTCTATCTTACATACAAACTTTAAGTCTACGCTTCCTCAATACGCGCATACTGTGTATGCTTGAAACAGAGCGTAGCTCTCGCCCTGTTTCACCTGGTAGCACTTTGTAGTCCGTTCAACGCCTACAGAGAATAGCCAAATGGAATTTGGCTATGGAGACGAAAACCCTTCGTCAGGCGGTGCTCCGTCTGACGGAGCTCGAACATCCACTTTCACGAGGACGTTAACGTCCTCGGCGCCGAATGAGACTATAGAGTGGGCCTTCCAGTCTATCACTGGGGCAGGCGTTTTAGCCACGGCATGCCTTAGCCACGGCATGTCCAATATCATGTCGAACGTATCGTCTAAGTCTAAGACGATAAGGTCTTCGGTGAAGGTCCGACCTTCACAGTCAAAGCGAACAGACACAGTTCGTTTTCGTGTCTTCACGGTTGCGCCTGTCGCCAGGCGCACCACCAACTCGCTCCGAGGAGTCTCCTTCTCCTCGGGGCACATCGCATTCAGACTCTGCAGTCGAACAAAGTTGTTCGATGCACCTGAATCGACCAGCGCGTGCATGGATCTCCCATGCACCGCAACCTCCAGGATGATCAGCCCAGCTCGACCATCCTTCCTTTCACCGCGGTGCTTGCCACCGCAGGGGCTGTAGTCATCACGTGTCCGACATCGGCATGTGACTACACCAGTAGGGCGCCCCGCCCCTACTGGCTCCCGCCGTTTTGGTCGTCCGCGCCAACGATCACCGTTGGCACGATACGACGTACCGCGAGTAGCAGGCCTTGGGCCTGCTACACACTCGCGCGCGTAGTGCCCGGTATTTCCACACTGGAAACACCGCTGCGTTCTTCTACGCGGATCCGTCTGCTGCCTGCCAGCAGACGCACTTGATAGGTCCATGGGTTCTGGACCGCCCATGGGCCTCGGTCGCGGACGCGGCGCCCCTGGCGTGTCCGCGTAAAGTTTAGCTTTATTCAAGCTAAACTCTTCTTGCGATGCAAGTCGGATGGCTTGCTCGAGAGTACTCGGATACTCTCGGAAGAGATAGGTCTTCACAGGCCCATCTCTAAGTCCCTTCATGAAGGTGACAACTTGTGTCGCCTCATCAATGGGGTGGTTTACGATACTTGACACCAAGTATCGAGCCTGCTGCGCGTACGCAAGTACGTCGCGCTTGCCTTGCTTCAGGTAGAGGAACTCCGCCCTCGACCTGAACTCCGACTCGGGAGGCTCAAACGCGAGCTTGAGCTCTTCCTTGAACTCTTCGTACGTGCTCCAGCACGTACCGTTCGTAAGGCGTCTGCCATACGCCCAGTGTCTAGCACGTCCTGCTAGACACGACATCGCGTGAGCGACGTAGCGACGGATCCCGGATCCGTCGGGCAGCGATCGCTGTCTCGAGCTCTACGAGCCAGCGCAATAGTGGCTCGTTCGAGCCACCGGAGTACGGAGTCACTGATACCTTCAGTGACTCAAAACGTGGAACAGCAGAAGTCTCTTTCTGCTGTTGCTCCTTCTCCATGTAGTCGACCACGACTGCCGCCCCGCTTGGCGGCAATGACTGAAGCATTGCTGTCACAGTGGATTCGCCTACGACTCGCGAGAGTCGTAGCAACGCCTCCCACTGCTGATCACTCAGGTGGAGGCAATCCTCTCTCGTAATACGAGAGTGGATGTTCGAGCTCCGTCAGACGGGGCACCGCCTGACGAAGGGTCTCGTCTCCATAGCCAAATTCCATTTGGCTATTCTCTGTAGGCGTTGAACGGACTACAAAGTGCTACCAGGTGAAACAGGGCGAGAGTTACGCTCTGTTTCTTAGCATACACAGTTTGTATGTAAGATAAAAATACGCGGGCTCGCGTATTTCTAAAACAAATACTTAACTCTTTAGATCAAAATAGAAAACTGAATTGAATGGCAGCCCGCCACATGGCAGGCTGGCCTTTTCTTTACGCTAAACCCTTCTAAGATGATATCTAATTGCAAAGGTGAGAGTATGGTTGGCTCTCACGCATTCGCATGAAATGCATGCACATGATTGGTTGAAATGTGGCCCTTTCAACCAATAGCTGTGCGCCTGAGCGCCCGTCAATGATAGCTGCATTGACGGCTCGTAATGTTGGTCGCTAGTGTGTGTGTCCCACACATACTAGTGGGTTTGCGGTATTAGTGTACCCCGGGTACACTATCCTGTGTAGCCCCGCTACAGAAATGGTTAAAGTGTTCTGGCTTACAGCTATTGGTCATATTTTAATTGTATCACACTAGAGCCATTTCACCAAGACCCCAGCGCCGCAGTACCTGCTCCAGCACCGTTCGCACCGTCGGAGTCCCCCGCACCTGCCCAGCACCCCGCGCCTACCCGCCCTCAGCACCCCGCTCAGCACCACCAGCACACCGGGACCACAGCCTCGGCGGCAAGCGTGGTGCAGCTCCTGCGCGGTGCAGCTCCTGCGC